>JABUQX010095287.1:17500-22500 GCA_015478945.1 Trachelipus rathkii
CCACGTTATGCGTATAAAATAAGTATATTTTTTAAAACAAATCGTTTATGTAGATATTTACACTTTTTTCGAATAACAGAACTGGGCACAATGGATGTAAATTTTGGACTGTTTTTAACAGCATTCGTAAAATTGAAAAGCGGACAGGTCTATGCTGAAATATAGCCGAAGTCGCTTTAAAAACCACGTGATGGCTTTCCTATCTTAGAAAAGCATGACGGGATTTTATGTTCTTGTTTTTCATAGAATAAAATTACTTTTTTTCATTCGAAAATGGTAGTTAATTTTACGTATACGTAAAAGTAAATTTTATTCCTTTTTAATATTATTTAGTATTTTATACATGGTCTAATAGCTATTCGATAAATATATATATTATATATTATATAATATATATATATATTATATATATTATTATTATATATATATATATATATATATATATATATATATATATATATATATATATATATATTTATATATATTTATATAAAAAAAAAAAATATATATATATAGTATATAAAGTAAACGTTGGTTAAATATTTTTAATTATTATTATTATTGTTATTATTATTCAATCTGAGGTGTCTTTTAGAAAAAATATATTTAACGGCTAACAACAACAACAACAACAACAACAACAACAGGTGGATACGGTAAGGATGATTCATCTCTCACCGCGCGCGGCCGGAGTCCGGTTGAGGCTGCCCCCGCATGCGGAAAAAAATAAAAACGCGGAGAAAAGATTACCGTAACATTTATTTTAAGTCCAAACACGATGTATTTCAAATGAAGGGTGATCAGGCCCCGCAAAACGCACGCAAACGCGTTCTAAAACCGTAACGGCTAAAACGCCACGCACGGCAACATCACCAGTCGACGCAGCATATAACAAAACATACTAGTCGACACCAAGATCGACTTCATAGCTCCAGAAATAAAAAAGCTGATACACCATTGCTAGAAGTGCTAGAAAGGGGGGGGTGGGGTAATAACTCTTAGAAGGAACCAACCTAACACATTCTAATATATACACCAATCGAATCTCCGTACCCAATAACCTAGGGGTAGACACTAAGACCGTGTATTCTATGATATAGGATATGTCATAGAAAAGGCTAGAAAAAGGGGGGTGGGGTAATAACTCATAGAAGGACCATCACTAGCAACCTTCCTAATATACACGCAATCGAAATCGCGTCCCAATAAACATACGAGTAGACAGTAAGATAAGTGTATTCTAGAATATATAGGTCGGCACGTGCTAGGAGCTAGAATATAGAATATATTAGAATATATAGAATATATAGAAATATAGAATATAGAAGATAGAATCATCGAAATATAGAAACATGTGACCTTTTCTCAGTCGGCGGCATCCTTTGAAGTGACGCCGTTCTTCGCCTCTATCACTTTGTGGTTTGGGGTGGTTAGATAAGAAGGTCCACTTTTGCGGTTGGAGCCGGAGATCCGGTGCATCCCTAAATATATATATATATATATATAATATATATTATATTATATATATATATATATATATTATATATATATATAATATATTTATTATTTGGAAATATCGTTCACATTTTGACGGTCGAAAAAATAAAAGATAGAAAAAATGCACAGACTAAATAGGAATGTAGAAACGTTACGAATCACGAATTAATTTTTTGGCAGCGAAAATAAACTAATTCCACGTATATGTCTATTCTCTGAAAAGAGAACCACACAAGGAGCGTAAACACTTATAAGATGTTGTGCATGCAACCCCTGGATCGCTACTTGTTTGGTCCCATTGGTTTACGCACACACGACAAAGTCCTAAATTTAATTCTTTAATCAATTTATTATTTATCTCAAAGAAGTTGCATTTGTCTTTCACTTTAAACTCTTTTTATAAACCTATAAAGAAATAAGATAACTTAAAATTAAACAACACAAATAGATAAAATAGGGGAAACTAGGGAGTAAGGGGAATACCACTACGAGGTGGTAACTTCAAGTGTTCCTTGGAGTGTTGATTGTCTGGTAGCCGAGTGTAGTTCCGATCTACGGACCTCTGGGTTATGGGCCCAGCACGCTTCCATTCTTCTTCTTCCTCCTCTTCTCCTTTTTCATCCTATAAAATATTAACACACTTATACCTTTTTCCTCTCCTCCCACCTCCTCTCCAACTTCTTCAATTCCTTCCCTCCACATGTCTCCTCAAACCCTCCATCTTCACTCCCTCCTTTGTCAGTGGGTCTGCCAATTGTTTCTTTGCTTCCACCCATCTAACATCTTTAATCAGATCCTCTTCTAGAGCTTGTTTTATGTATGCAATATCTATCTGAAGTCTCATATTGCTCACTTTTGATGTGGAATGTATTCCGTCCACCAAGGTCTTAGAGTCAGAGTATATCCAGATGCCAAGTGGTTCCTTCCCTATTATCTCCTCCCACCAAGCGTTGATGAGGATACCGGCTTCCATCCCTTCGATTAAACCTAGAGTCTCCGCTTCCATCGTAGATCTTGCTTTTCTTTTCTCCATTTTTGATTTCCAAAATATTGGACTGCTTTTTCCTAACTCATCTACCAGGCTCACAATATATCCGATTTGGGGACTCCCCGGGTCTTCATCGATCACCTTTCTCATAGACGCGTCCGTATAGACAACAAACTTTAAATTTCCTTTAAAAATCTGAATCCGTATCTCCCAATTTTCATTTTTACTTTTCTCAATAATGCCTATGAGTTTCCTCATATCCTCAGCAGTCCCACTTTTGCAGTATCTGCTCATATGACTCACTGGGTAGGCCAAATCTGGACGAGTGTGTTGGCTTGCCCAGTTCATTTTTCCAATAAGGGATCTATACTTCGTCAATTCCCTTTCTGGTAGTAGAGTGTGTCCTTTGTAATCTTTCTTGTCAGGTATCTCTATGTTTCTCACATACCCCGTTTGTGATAGGAGGATTCCTTCTTTATCCACCTTTACATCCACTCCGATATAACGGAATTCTCCCTCTTCTTCACCTCCCACTTTCAATCTATGTTTTAATCGATTTATTACTGACCGATAAAATTCTTCTGACCCTCCGTAGCAAAAATCGTCGACATGGGTACACATTATACCTGTGAGTTTCCCTTTTTCTCTCCAGTAGAACATCGTAGGTTCCAGTTTACTCCTGATACCTCCCAAATCCTTTAGGATCGTAACTACACTCTCATACCACGTTCTGGCAGCATCTTTCAACCCGTAAACGGCTTTCCTTAGTTTCCATATACATCCTTTTGTTTCGTCTTCTAAAGGAGGCCTAACCCACACATCTCTTTCAATTCTTTTCCCTTGGAGATAAGCCGTCTTTATGTCGATTGTTCTACACTCCCATCCATAAAAACACATAATGGTCATGCAAAATTTCATAATCTCACCAGAACACGTTGGGGCATCAGTCGCAAAAAGCCCCTCTTTTTCTTCGTATCCTCTCACCACCAATCGAGCTTTCCATATTTTACTTCCATTTTTCATCTTTTGTCCGATTACCCATTTTAGTGAGAGTGCCTTTTGTCCCTTATTCTCTACCACCTCATAAACGTCATTTTTCTTCCAACTAGTTAATTCCTCTCTTTTTGCTTCTTCTATTTCTGCTTCTGGAAAGTTACCGTACCATCCCTCTATATCCTCTCCATCTTCTATCTCCTCTCCGCCCATATTTTCTCTTTCCTGGCTTGTTTCCTCCTCCTCTTTTATATTTTTATACTCCTTGAAATCTATCCACTGGGGTCTACCATCTCCAACATCTATGACGTTGAAACATTCATTATACTTTTTACTGGTGGCTTTTCCAGCTCTACTAACTATTTGAAATACTCTTTTTTCTCCATTATCTTTTTTCTCACATATATACCTTTTTCCTTGTTTAAAAGTTTCTTTTTTCTTGGGAACCATGGGGATCTCTTCTGTTTCTTCTGTAATCTGTAGGTCTTCTGCTACATTTTCTCCTTCATCTTCACTACTTGATTCGTCTTCTATGTATTGTCTTGTAGGCCCCATCCCTCCTCCATCTACATTCCCTTTTTCTCTGGATTGTTCCTCACCTACTTCTTCCTCATCCTCCTTGTGGGGTAATCTCCCTAGTCTCGTGATATGTACTCTATTGATTTCTCTAATAGTTCCTCCGTGTTTCACGACCACTGTTTTCCCTAATCTCCCGACAACTTCCGCAGGTCCTCTCCATTCTCTTTCTCCTTCTCTTTATAATAACTCTTCTCCCGGTATCGCTTAACTCAATATGGTGTTCCCTCACATTTTGGTCGGAGTGCTCTTTTTTAATTCTTTCTTCAGATCTTTGTCTGATGTGTTATTTCCCTCTGGCTTTATGAAGGCCCTGTCAAACACCGTTCCTAGCATCGCATCTCTTACTCCTTCCTCCAATGTTCCCACTTCTTCTTCTTCCTAATCTATAAGATTGGGTAAACCAGTGTTCCTTCCAAAAACAAGATGGTTAGGAGCAAACCCATTTGCATCGGACAGGCTATTTTTCGCAGCCACCGACCACATCAATCCTATTTCGAGATGGATCCCTTCTTCCCTCAATTTCCGAATAGAGTCCTTTAAGAGCCCTACCATTCTTTCACATAAACCGTTGCTAAAAGGACTCCTTGCTGCTGTAACTTTTTGTTTTATCCCGAATCTCTCAGTCATTTTCTTCATTTCCTCATTGGAGAATTCCAGTCCACTGTCACTAAACAATTCTTTTGGGGCCCCAAATAAACTGATCCATTTTTCCATAATTCTCTTTGTGATTTCTTCTGGTTTTTTGCTTTTTACCCAGCTTGCCTGGCAATAACGAGTTGCGCTGTCGATCATCACTAAGAATTTTTCTCCTTCTAACTCCCCCAAATCCATACAGACTACATCATTAAACACTCTTCCCAGCGGAAGTCCAACGATTGGTCTGGCTGGAGTCCTTTTAAACCGGATGCACACATCACAATTTTCTTGCATGTCTTCTAGACTC
>JABUQX010095287.1:30000-32500 GCA_015478945.1 Trachelipus rathkii
GATGAAGACAGAAACTCCTCAAAATGAAGGATTTAAGAACAAAAATATCGGGCAGAATGAAGGGAGAGAAAGAAGGGAGAAAAAAGAAGTCTATTGCAGTTACGAAAAAGAAGAGAAAACATCGGGGCCATATGATGATCTTGAGGCCTTGATTGATACTGGTTGTAAGACATCTGTTATTGGGGAGAGATGACTAGGCAGGATAGTGGGGAGTTTGTCTGGGAGAGAAAGAAAGGAAATGTTGCAGACAGTGGAGGAGAAGGAAGGAACCTATGTATTTGGTGAGACAGAGTATCATGTTTGTAAGATAATTAACATACCATGCAACATCCGTGGATATGAGTTTCTCATGAGAACTGAAGTGGTAAGGGGAGATATTCCTTGGCTCGTGGGAAAGGAGACGATGGAACGGATGGACATGAGAATAGACATGAGAAGAAAGGAGATAGACATAGGTGTTCTGAAACAAAAAGGAGTAAAATGTCGGGAGAATAGGAAAGGACATCTAATGATCCAACTAAGAAAAGGACTCAATAAAAATTTCGTTTGGTATCAAGAGAACACCAAAGAAGATTTGAGAAATTCTCTAAACAGGAAAGAAAGCGTTAAGGAAACTTCACATACAATTTGGTCATCCTGGGATTGAAAAATTGTGGAGACTGATCCTGGACGCGTTTGAAAAAGATACCCTAAAGGAAGATGAAAGAAGAAGTATACGACAGAGTCTAGAAGACATGCAAGAAAATTGTGATGTGTGCATCCGGTTTAAAAGGACTCCAGCCAGACCAATCGTTGGACTTCCGCTGGGAAGAGTGTTTAATGATGTAGTCTGTATGGATTTGGGGGAGTTAGAAGGAGAAAAATTCTTAGTGATGATCGACAGCGCAACTCGTTATTGCCAGGCAAGCTGGGTAAAAAGCAAAAAACCAGAAGAAATCACAAAGAGAATTATGGAAAAATGGATCAGTTTATTTGGGGCCCCAAAAGAATTGTTTAGTGACAGTGGACTGGAATTCTCCAATGAGGAAATGAAGAAAATGACTGAGAGATTCGGGATAAAACAAAAAGTTACAGCAGCAAGGAGTCCTTTTAGCAACGGTTTATGTGAAAGAATGGTAGGGCTCTTAAAGGACTCTATTCGGAAATTGAGGGAAGAAGGGATCCATCTCGAAATAGGATTGATGTGGTCGGTGGCTGCGAAAAATAGCCTGTCCGATGCAAATGGGTTTGCTCCTAACCATCTTGTTTTTGGCAGGAACACTGGTTTACCCAATCTTACTAGATTAGGAGAAGAAGAAAGGGTTGGAACATTGGAGGAAGGAGAAGAGAGTGCGATGCTGAGGAACGTGTTGACAGGCCTTCATAAAGCCAGAGAAATACACATCAGACAAGAATCTGAAGAAAAGATAAAAAGAGCACTCCGACAAAATGTGAGGGAACACCATATTGAGTTAGCGATACCGGGAGAAGAGGTTTATTATAAAAGAGAAGGAGAAAGAGAATGGAGAGGACCTGCGGAAGTTGTCGGGAGATTAGGGAAAACAGTGGTCGTGAAACACGGAGGAACTATTAGAGAAATCAATAGAGTACATATCACGAGACTAGGGAGATTACCCCACAAGGAGGATGAGGAAGAAGTAGGTGAGGAACAATCCAGAGAAAAAGGGAATGTAGATGGAGGAGGGATGGGGCCTACAAGACAATACATAGAAGACGAATCAAGTAGTGAAGATGAAGGAGAAAATGTAGCAGAAGACCTACAGATTACAGAAGAAACAGAAGAGATCCCCATGGTTCCCAAGAAAAAAGAAACTTTTAAACAAGGAAAAAGGTATATATGTGAGAAAAAAGATAATGGAGAAAAGAGAATTTCAAATAGTTAGTAGAGCTGGAAAAGCCACCAGTAAAAAGTATAATGAATGTTTCAACGTCATAGATGTTGGAGATGGTAGACCCCAGTGGATAGATTTCAAGGAGTATAAAAATATAAAGGAGGAGGTGGAAACAAGCCAGGAAAGAGAAAATATGGGCGGAGAGGAGATAGAAGATGGAGAGGATATAGAGGGATGGTACGGTAACTTTCCAGAAGCAGAAATAGAAGAAGCAAAAAGAGAGGAATTAACTAGTTGGAAGAAAAATGACGTTTATGAGGTGGTAGAGAATAAGGGACAAAAGGCACTCTCACTAAAATGGGTAATCGGACAAAAGATGAAAAATGGAAGTAAAATATGGAAAGCTCGATTGGTGGTGAGAGGATACGAAGAAAAAGAGGGGCTTTTTGCGACTGATGCCCCAACGTGTTCTGGTGAGATTATGAAATTTTGCATGACCATTATGTGTTTTTATGGATGGGAGTGTAGAACAATCGACATAAAGACGGCTTATCTCCAAGGGAAAAGAATTGAAAGAGATGTGTGGGTTAGGCCTCCTTTAGAAGACGAAACAAAAGGATGTATATGGAAACTAAGGAAAGCCGTTTACGGTTTGAAAGATGCTGCCA
>JABUQX010095288.1:0-7500 GCA_015478945.1 Trachelipus rathkii
ATACAGCTTAGAATAAGATGTAAGTTTTTTCGAAAAAGGATTTTATATAACTTGACTACAATCACAAGACTCCTACTTAAGCTCAACATAACTTTAAAAAAATTTCATTGATCGTCAATAAATTCCATCGAAATTATTCACTCACGATTGTTTCGCCCTATCGATAGAGAAATAATTTTTAATTCCATTTTGTGTCTGGGAATATCTTTTCAATATTTTTTCTATTAAAATAGTAGTCGGACTTGGCAATCTAAAATAGTAATAACATAGTTGCATTCGATGCTGCACTGCAATAAAGATATTTTCATGTGTTGGCACTTCACAATAGAACTCGTAAAACAGCAATAAACATACTACGCCGGCTGAATATCTTATAGAACAGTTAAGCAACCTCTAAACATTGTCTTCATTGCCTTATTACACCTCAATAAATCGTTTAGATCAAGCAATTAGGAAAGTAATCTAAATTTATATCAAAAGTTCGCCTACTTAAACCAAAGCCGAATAGGAGAATAAGGAAACAAAGAACAGTTAAGAAGCACATGGGCCTAAATCGAGAAATGTCTCAGTCCAACTAGTATTTATCAATACAATGCCCATGCAAATACACAAGCCTACACCAAATCCTAAGGCCTGTCATTTCCTAAACAAGTCAATACAATATAACGTACTACTACCAAAAGCAAATATACACTTAAGGTTTTGCCTAACCACAATACATGCTTTATTAATAATTTTATTATGATACGATCGATAGCTAACAACACACAGTTTACTTTAATAACTAGCTAAAAACCCCGCCACTTTGGCTACGTAAGAATATACTATATCTGATGCCTAAACCATCCATATTCCTATCCAATCCTTTCTTTAATGTCGCAAGTGTCAAAAACCTCCTGTGGGAAACCATTCCAAAAATTTAACACATTCTTACAGATGAAGTAAGTTTTTCTTAACACAAGGTTACACTTCTCCTAATTTTCTAATTATGTTCCCTGTTTTCCTGCCCATGGATCTACTAATAAAGAATTTATTGGTCTCAACTATTTTCAATGCATGTAAATATTTTAAAGACTTGTATCATGTTCTCTAATGAGAAATCGCCTTTCTAAAAAAAGCATTTCTAACTCTTTCAGCATCTCCTCATAGCTCTTACCCTCAAAGCCAGATATCATCCTACGTTGCACATTTAAATCTTTTTTTTGGTCCACAGATTCAAGCCAATTCCCATTCATATCGTAGTTAATTCTTTTATTTGAGTTACATAAATGAAGAACCTTGCACTTTTTGCTATTAAAATTCATTTGCCACTTATCTGCCGACCTTAAAGTTTATCAAGATCATTATGCATATTTATATTTTGATCATTATTATTTATTAAGGTTTACCATCAACCTTAATGATTTTTTTTTTTTTTTTTTTTTTTACAGTTTGTCCACCCCCATCTCGGCAGGCCTATTCAAGGCAGGGGGTGTTTCACGCCTTATCAGAAGTCAACAACTAAAGCAAATTACGCAGATAAGCACAGACGCAGGCTTTGCAGTGGGGGAGATTAAATTCAGGTAGGAAACAGAAAATGGAAGAGAATTCCATAGAAAAGAGGTGGCAGGAAAGGAGGAAGCACCGCAGCGAACTAGCCTGGAGTTAGATACATCAATCACAAAACTCTGTGCAGATACAGCACCCTTCAGTTCAATACGAGGGGACGCAAAGGTGGAGGTAACAGCGAGTGATAAGCTCCCTCGAGCAGCTGCCGCTGCGGTACCTATAAAAAAAGAGATAAAGCACCAACTCGCGCCGCAAGATAGAGGGTCAAGTGAACTGGAAAGTACAGAACAGTTTATAAACCTTTTGGCATTTGACTCGACCCTGTCCAAAAGCAGGGGTAACCAAAGCCCCCCCCCCAGATATGAGGGCAGTACTCCATACAAGGGCGGAATGGTATCATCTGCAAAACTTAGAAAACTTACATTATCTAAATTATAATATATATATCAGTGGGCGTTACTTGAAGATTAGCACTTGGGTAGGAAAGTTTTATATAAATATATGTATTCAAATGCATTATACTATATATATATTGTATATATATTATATATTATATATTAAAATAATCTAAATATATATATATATATATATATAATCTATAATATATATATATACTACTACATAAAAAATATATATATATATATATATATATATATATATATATATATATATATATATATATTCAAAACTCTTTTAACTGCAATACGTCCTTATTTATTTGAAGGAAAAATTTAATTTTTCACGTCCTTTTGAATAAAGCTATATCAATTTATAAGTGTGGTACACGCAAAAGATTGATCGAAAGCTGGGCATAGGTAAACCAGAATTTTTAAATACTGATTGATTAATAAACTACACTATGTTTTGTAAGAAAAATTGTTACATATTATTAAAATTGCAATAAAGCACAAACCACTTCAACTGCCTCTATTCCAATAACTTAACTCAGCAATATATGGTAACATTTTATTTCACTCTGTCCACTTTAGTGAAAAATATCGTACATTGGAAATAGAATAGATAGATAGATAGTATAGATAGATAGATAGATAGATAGATAGATAGATAGATTAGATAGATAGTAGATGATAGATTAGATGAGATAGATAATGATAGATAGATAGATAGATTAGATAGATAGATAGATAAGAATAGATATAGATAGGTAGATAGATTAATAGATAGATAGATAGTAGAGAGGAGAGAGAGAGAGAGAGAGAGAGAGAGAGAGAGAGAGAGGAGAGAGAGAGAGAGAGAGGAGAGAGAAGAGAAGAGAGAGAGAAAGAGAGCAAGAGAGAGGAAAAGTATTCAAGGATCATTTTTTTTTCGATGAATGCAACGATTTTCACTGGGTGAGCCGAAAGTTTCGTACTCGCGAAATATGCTTATTTTTTCGCTCAACAGGCAAGGGTATCACGCTATGGCAACCCCGGGCCTCTTTTTCCCTATATAATTTTTTATGAAATATGAGATCTACTCGTACGTCCCACCGCTTTCCAATTTACTCTTAGGAACAGAGTAGGAAGCGAAAATTTCCAAATGAATTTTAATTATTATAATTGTTATTTACTAAAGTAGTTGATTTTCTTTAAATTTATTTCTATTTTACATCAGTTCCTTTTTTACACTTTCATATAAAATTCTAATAATTTATTTTACTTTAAGATTTAAATTATTTTTAATTAAAAAAGGAAAAAAATAATATGGGTAGGAGCTAACTACCCTGCCTACCCTATGTATAAGCCTATATATATATATAACTATAATATATATATAATATAATATATATATATATATATATATATATATATATAATATATAATATATATATATATATACCTATATAATATAAATAATAATATTATAAAACATTATATAATATTAATCAAATATATCTCTTAATTAATGCTTTGAATCTAACTATTATTTTATCTATTGAAAAATTATTATTAAGAGACTACCCTAAAGGCCATCAAAATTTTAGACTAACTTACAATAATTTCGAAAGGGGAATAGAACTCCGTCAATACGGCTTATATATATATATATATTATATTATATACTATATAATATATAAATATTATATATATATATATATAATATATATAATAATTATATAACTATATATAATATATATATATATTATAAATAATAATATACTATATATATAATATAAATATATATATATATAATAATATATATATATATTATATATATATATATATATATAATCTACTTATTGATGAATTATTCTTAAAAATAGAATAAGCATCTGCCAGGTCTTCCTTTATTTTCCCTCTGAGCTCTGATTTTATAATGCGAAGGGCAAGAAAAAGCCGTTCCACAGCGCTAACTTGCTTTTGGAGGTAGGCAGTAAGAGCAATTGCAGCTTCTTGTAAGCAATGTCTGGACACTTTTCGCATGGCCTCTTCCATTTAGGCTTCAAAGTTAATATAGCAAATGTCTTACAAAACTTCTTTCAGTGGCAGCAAAGAAATTTGTTTAAAGTATGATAATAAATTGTGATAGCAAGGATGAGGAAAGGACCTTAACCATTTATTCTGAACCACATTGACGCTTTCGACTAGGCTCTTCACAATATCTAGAATCTTTTCATACTATTTTCTGAGCTTTCTGAAAACTGACTTGAGAAGGTGTAAATAAGGGATAAGTTGTAGCTTCATCACTTACAATATGTTCGGATGTATCCTTTTCTTCTTGAACTTTCTGCAACCCTTTAAATACAAATGGCCACGTTGCAAGTTGCAGATTTAGCTTTTTTGTTGTTGATCTTCAGTTAAGCTTACCTGTAGATATTATCAATATAAACAGCAGCTAGTAAAATATCATTGTCAATGAGAGAAATTTTTGTGTACCATGGGAGTCTTTTTATTCTTCAGCATCTAAATAAAGATGGTATAAGGTTGAAGGTCGAATTTATTAGAATATAATCCAAATTGAAACATAAGGTGCAGTTAAAAAAACTTTGAAGTTTGCAATAGCATTTTGTGATGTGGAGAAGTCGCTAGTCAGTGAACTTGTATAAATTGATTGAAGTTACTTCACAGAGTCACAATTCATAACTTTGTCAGTTAAAAATTTTCCGACTCCAACTCTATCTGGAAAGTTACCACAGCCGACTCCCGACTCCCGACTACCGACTCCACCTCTTGAAAATATACCAATGCTACCGCACTCCGGACCACCGACTACACCCTCTTGAAATTACCGACTCGACCTCCGACTCCGACATCAACCCTCTTCAAAAAAAATACAGAACTCAACGACTAACCGCGACTCCGACTCCGACTCCGACTCCACAACCGCTGAAAGGTTAAGACCATTCACACACTGCTTAAAATTTGTGCGCAATGTCTAATCTCATCGGAAAGTAGTCCTTTTCATAGTTTTATCACAGTTCATTATGAAAACAACTGTTAAAATAATAATATAGTATATATATAAATATATATATATAATATATATATATTATATAATATATATATAATTTTAATTAAACTATATATATAAATATATATATATATATTTATATAAGTATATATATATATTTTATAAATATATACGGTTTATTTATTTATTTATATTTTTTTTTTATTTTCTTTTATTTATTATTTTTATTATGCCACTGAAATTTGTGATTTGAATAATGTTTTTTCTTTAAAGTATCCAAAAAATTAATAATTTTGATGAATTTTATTTATTTATTCATTTATTATAAAATACAGAAATAATAATAATTAATAATAAAATAATATTATAATATAATAAAAAAACAAGTGAAACGTTAAAAAATTTATTTTTGATCCATTTCACTGTCCTTGTTTGTTTACATATAAAATAAATGAAGAACTCCCAAAGGAGGAGCTTTTGGCTCCCCTGCTGGAAGTGGGGGGTTCTCTTCTACCTGTTCCAAGTTTGCTAGGGAAGGTGAACGTTCCTCCAGTATATGGAGTTAGGGTACATCTGGCACTGTCCGCTATCTCAAATATACCGGTCAGTTGGGCAGGTTGTGATCTTTCATGGGGTTTAAGTTGGAATTAGGATCCAGAGGGGGTCTTGCAGACCTAGATATCAGTGTTTGGCTGGTGGGGAGGGATTTCCTAGGTTATTTAGATCATACTAGGTTCTCAGCACCTCGCAATGCCAGGAGATCCAGGCAGTATTGTATTTCTTTGGAGACATTTGCTATAGTTTTCTGAAGTGGCCCAGGGCTAGGGGGGACCTGTGAGGTCCCCAGGAAGCCCTAAAGTCATCAAAAAGTAATCGAAGGCCTCCCAAACAGGGCTAGTTATGCTTAGCTTTGAGCCGAAAATATGATTCAAGCATATGAGCAAATACTCCACCCAGATTTTAGACGACATTTCTATATAGTTTGTTCAGTGTCAGTATTAATTCAAAATTTGGCAGGAAGATTTGGGAAACGATGCATTATAGCCTAACCTTTTCCCCTTCCAGTGTTTTTCCCTTAAAAAATTTCAAGCTATAAATTAGGCCTATGATTCAATTTTCAACTTAAAAATTAAATTTTTTTGGTCTTCCTAGACCTTTTCCAAAATTCCCATAGAATAATTTGGGCTGGTAGTAAACCATCGTTCATTTTTTCCCTCTTGAAAGTTAAGGGTGTATAATTTTAAGAACGATATTCAAGAGCAATTTTGCACTTGGTCATTCAATGCCTTGATTTTTTAAGGGAAAAATGTCTGACAGAGATACGCTCTTCTTGTTCCAAAGTTAATAAAAAATCTAATGAACTATATTTCAAGCGCCTTTCAATCCCTCAAGGCAAAGTAAGATATAAATCTTAGTCAGATAGAGGGTAGGCTACAGAAATAGATAGATAAAGATGCAGTTAATGTAAAGGATCTGTGGAAGAAGTAGAGTCCTTGTTAAAAGAAATTAAACAAAAGGATACGCAATACTAAATAAAAATAATATATATAATGATAATATAAGTGGACTTACTCCCTCATTCCTGAGTTTCATAATGAGGATTTGTGTAGTCAGATTCAGTACTAATTTATTTTCAAATTTAAATTAAAAATTAAGGCAAATTAAATTCTTAAAGGGTCAAAATTCACCCATCAAAAAAATACTTTGCTACTCACATTTAAGTGAATCTATACTTAGAACTATTGATTGTGGTTTTCTTAAGAGCCAACTAGAAAACTGATAAGGTGGCTGATATAGAAAACCTTCATATTCAAAATTCACGAGTTCCAAAAACATTTAATGGTTCTTAGAACTTCACTATCTAAAAAATAACTAAAAAGGATTATATACCAACTCTCTGATTTAGTGAATCTTTTTTTTCCATCCTACAGTGATGAAATGAGAGTATTGAAGGCACACTACTTCCATGCACGAACATTATTTGAGCCAAGGGAAGAACTTTCAATCGCTCTCTGAGAGAGGTGAGGGTTCATTCTTTGACCTTTCAGGTTCTGCTGGGTAAGGTCAATGTGACTCCAGTGTTTCAAGTTAGAATGTATCTAGTCACTATTAAATTACCTCAAATGCACTGGTATAATTTATAGGCTGTGATCAATGACAAATTATATTTGAACGATAATTATGGATCAAAAAGAAAGGAGAGTCCAATAGAGATGATGTACATATTATATTGGGATAGTTTTGTTTATAGTTAGCTTAGTGGTTGAAGCAATAAGAGCTTACAAGTTTGTTATGTAGCTAATGCTTTAGCACCTAATGGAATGCCAGGGGAAACCAAGAAGTATCTCTGCAAGTCCTGAGCTCCAGATTCTAAGAGTGAAGAAGACCGGGGTTAGGGGAGATTGTCAGAGTCCCTGTGCAACCCTTTTTCTAATCAAAGTAATATAAGCCTCGCTCCATGAATTTATATTTGATTTTTTAAGTATACTGTACAATAACAAAAATATATTTCGAGTTTCAATAATTAATTAAAAATAAATG
>JABUQX010095288.1:12500-22500 GCA_015478945.1 Trachelipus rathkii
AGTTTGCGAGTCACAAAAATTTGGGGTGGGGCAATTCCAAAAAATATAGAATGAATATGTAGGTTAGCGTCGGGTGGGTGACAGGCCCCACCTTTTTTAGAGGGGTGATTCGGTTCAAATAAATAAAGTTAAAAAAATAATAAAATTTTTTTTTTCATCGCTCATTTAATAGCCACACCTTAGTAAACTACAAGTTTTATTTAGATCATCTTTAATTCAAGAGAGTTTTTTATATTTAAAAATATAATAATTAGGTGTATAAAATGCGCCGTCAATAGATTTTCCTTTTGAAAAAATGTGGAGTTTTTTTTAAACTGTTTAAAATGATAAAATTGTGGATTGGATTTTTAATTATTTTTCAGTTTGTTATATCCCTGAGTATGTTTTAGCTTTAAAACTGGCAGTATTTTTGTTCCCATACAGTACTAGTGGCTATAATTCAATATGTGGGCATAAACTTGGTCTAATTCACCATGACTGTAAATTGATGTAACTACACATGTTGCGAACCACCATTGTTTTTTTGTTGATTGTTTCGGACATCCACCTTGACAAATAACGGTGCCTGATTTTTTAGTAGCTAAGCCAGATCTGGAATTATATAACTATAATAATAATTTTTTTATATTATTCATATATATTTTAATTATAAATTAGAATAAAAATGAAATTTCATATAATGAATAAATGAGGAACTCTCCTAATATAACTCACTGTCTAAATTCTTTATGACAAGTGTGGAGTAAGGGGGAATCGGATAACCACCACAATAATTATATTAATTTATAATGCACTTATATTTATAATATCTATTGATATGACAAACTGTATTATCAAATTTATATGAATAATTAATTAATTATATACTCAAATTATGAGATATATATTATACACTCACTCCGAATTTTAAACATTAAATAGAGGTAATTTAAACAGATGGTCGCGATTCACCTCTCCTCAACCCTAGAGAGGTTTGGCTGAAGCGAGTATAGCCTCATCATCTCTCCTTTAACCACGCGTTTAGGTTACATAAAATGACGTAATGTCATATAAGGTTATTTCCACCACTTTTAAACTAAATATATATTAATATTATTAGTATATTTTGTGAGCAGTCTCTATTAATTTACTTATCTCTTTATGTGTTGCTTTAGTTAATCTTTAAGTATAAAAAAATCCAAAATAGGATGGTGTAGTATATTTGCGCAGAGAAGAAATGCATACACAGGTGTAGTACATAAGGGTAAAGTCGTATACGCGTGAACAAAGATGTGTATTCCAAGCCTTATAAGTGTCCAAAGGTCATCAGCCCGCCCGACGCTATATAAAGTACAGGAATTAGCGTGAATAACTATGACATCTTTAATGTATTAATAAAGTTAACAAATATTCCATCATTTTCTCTTTCTGACATTTTGTGTCATATAAGAATGACTCATCAAAGGGGGGTAGGGTCAATTTTTCATTCTTGCATTCTATAACATCTTATCTGGCTGAATACTTGGCTATACATGTAGGTGAGGTATCTGTGGCTGGCAGTCCCCCCCTCCCTTAAAGTTTTAAAAAATGCTCTTTGGGGTTTGGGGGGGGTTTAAATTGGCCGGCAATCCCTTTCAAAGTTTGCATACTTATTGTGGTTGCTGTCAACCTCATGTAGACAGGGTTAACGTGTGGCTGCACACCCCATAAGGGTGGCCTCTAACCCTTGCAAGTTGTTTTTCTGGTTTATATGGATATATAATGCTAAGTTTTTAGGTGTGAGGCCGAAAGGTAAGATTTCTTGATGGCTCAAGTCCTTTATATGCTAATGTGAAATCCAAGTCATGCATTGTCAGCCCATTTGACTTAGGAATTTCCCTTACATTGTGATTTTTGACAACAATATGTCAAGTACTAGAGGTTTTCGGTAAACGTGCGTAGGGATACCTTAATTTGAGATCAAAGTGAGAATTTGGAATTAACCCTAAATGCCCCTGCACTGCACAGGCTACCAATTTTGGAGAAAATGTTGTTAGGGATTGTGCCCCAGGTAGCATTTGAATGTTGGCTGTAACTTCTGTGCACTTAAGAAGTGTGCTGATAATTAATGAAAGTATATTATATATATATATATATATATATGATTATATATATATATATATATATATATATAAATATATAATATTATATATATATATATATATATATATAATATATAATATATATTATATTATTATATTATATTATTATAATATAATTATATATATATATATTATATATATATATATTATATATATATAATATTATATATATATATATATATATATATATATATATATATATATTACCTAGGAATTGCCTTCAAAAAATACCCGTAAAAACGGGGTAAAATGGTGGAGACTTTTCAAAATTTTCAGAAATAAAAATTCATTACAAGTACATCGTTTATCTTATGTATATTTATTTAATATATTTGTCAAATATAGTCATTGAAGAGTAATTACATGTAAAAAGAATAATAAAAAACAGAAGTGGGCACTTTTATTGCTTTAAAAAAAAATGCGTTCCCCAATTTTGAATACAGGGGGAAAATGGTAAGAAGATGGGGGAAAATGGTAAATGGAAAAAAAATAAAAGAAATACAAATATATATAATAATATGAGTACAACATCCTTATAGAACATGTTCATATACCTTTATATGAAAAAAATCAAAACGCTTAAATAATAAAAACTCAAAAAAAAAAACGTAGTAGGTTGCTGTATCATTTTACCCCCAGATTTATTTTAGCCATATTTGTTAATTTTAACATCAATCAGTATTTATACCTTATACTTTTTTTAAACTGCCTTATTTGTTTGGAGTAATTATCTGAATAAAAATTTGAATGTAGAAATTTTAGTTTGTAGAGCAAAATTCCATGAAAAAAATTTATAACTCCAAAAAAAAAAAAATTTAAATATTTAGAAATCTTATATTATTACTTAATTAACTAAAAAAAGGTTAAATTAAAGCATAGTCTAGCCAGTACAGCTTTAAACACGTGTATAATAATTATACCTTTGTAGAATAAATTTTAAATTTAAAATTTTTTTGGGCATTTATCATTTCCCCCGAATAGCTTATCATTTTAACCCGTTTAGTTTTAGAACTTATTTTTCTTAACACTAGCCATATTTTTGTTAAGTTTAACATCAGGTCAGTGCTTACTAGATAATTTTTGCAACTGTGCCTTATTTGGTTTGATGCAATATATCTGAATGACGACTTGAAAGATAGAAAACCCAAATGTAGAAGGCAAAATTCCATGTTCAAATTATGACTCTGAAAGAAGAAAATGAATTAAACGTGTCTCGACCATCTTAATATTATCTTATTGAACTATAAATGTATATTAAAGCAATAATCCTACAGATACAGCTTTAAAAAAATGTATAATAATTACAACCTTGTACCATAAATTTTGAAAATTTAATTTTTTTTTGGGCATTTATCATTTTCCCCCGGGTTTACCATTTACCGTTTTACGGTTCAATATAAGACTTTGATAATAAATTAAAAGAAAAAAAAAGTTAAAATCCTTGTAACTTGAAACAGGGCAACATCGCACTACATCTGAAATTAAATGGTTGACCCTAGGATTCCAAAAATGCTTATATACCAACTGAAGCAGCTTGTTCCGACCTATATGGGCACAGGATACATGGAGGCCCAAAACTATGTGCATTAGTAGGTCCAAAGAAATCACATATAACAGATTCCCGGACGTAGTTCTGTAATACAAGATGTCATTTTCCAAGACCATTTGTTTAGAATGACTTTTGTATGGTTTGGGTACTTGTTGCCAATTTATATTGTTATCATTTTTCTTAAAGCCCTTCAATAAATATCGAAGGGTACGATCATTATTTTGGTCGTAGATAACATCAGTATCGTTAATATTAGTATTAACTACCGATACGTTTTTCACCTGTATAGTAGAAGACTTCAAATTGGACTGGGTACAAGTTGAAATGCCATCGGCTACCACAGTCAATTTTTTCCCTTGAAGATGAATCAGTTGTTTTCGGGACATGTCAGGTAATAGGTGGTTATCCCTCAGAGCACAAGTACCAAGTATCAATGGGTTATCTACCATGTATTCCTGTGGAACTATAAAAAAGGCGGAAGGATGAGTTTCAAAACCCATATTAAACCTCAGGATTAGGTTTACATAATGAACAATAGGAATCCTTTCTTTGTTTCCGAAACCACTAATAGCCTTCACTCCTATGTCTTCGGAAGTTAAAAGCTCTTTGGAATTCCCTAGTAGAGGGACAATTTCGGAGCTTATTAAATTTACTCCCGCCCCACTATCTACAAGGCAATCATAAATGGGAGCATCATGATCATCTAACTTGACACAGACGACCAATGGGTCTATATCGGCCTGACACAAGTTAATGGCAACGACCATGTCTTCACTAGCATAGGAACAAGGTTGATACGAAAATTTATTCGTGTGATTCTTTCCATCATGTTTAAAAGAAAGGTCATCTAGGTTTTTCGCAGAGTCATTAACAATGTCCTTTTCCACAGAGTGACTCAAATCTGCGGGGACTATTCGTTTAACTGTTTTTTCTGGTGAACTTCAGCAAACCCCCCTTTGCACCGACCCTCATAGTGAGATACATTGCAGTACTCGCAAGGGTCCAGAAATAGGCATTGGGGAAGCGGCTTCTCAGTTGGTTTAGCCAATGTTACATTTTCTGGGGCTTCAGGGAAATAGGATGATCTCGAATAAACTTTCTTTATAGCTCCTTGAAGGTATTCTTTAGGAGGATTTCGGTCAGAATTACTGGATCTTGGAGGGGTGCGTTGAGGACACCTCATTCCCGCGTGGGGACCTTTACAAAAGGGACATACTACTTTTCGGTTGTTTACGGGAGATGATGGAGGGGAGTTCCTAGCTCTGCATTCGGTATTTAAATGGCCGGTTTTCTTGCAGTAGCTACAGACTCCAAGGTACTTATAGCAATCCTGCATTTCGTGTCCTCTCTTCTCACAATAATCACAGAGGAGATTCCTCCGATCCTCAGATCCGGACCGAACATTTCGAGTTACGTTGCGAGTAGTAGGAGCCCTGGAACGGTCCTCGTTACGTGGTGAACTACGAACAGTGTTGTGGAAAGAACGACTGTTGTTATTCCTTTCCGGAGGACTACGTTGGCCGATATTGGTAGGCCGATGGTTAGTTTTTACTGATGACTTAGTTTTTCGTTGTTCGACCTTTTTTCGCAGAACATCAGTCCATCCAGGAAGGGTAGTATTTATTTGTACTACTGACTCCAGGGATTCGTTTAGGTCAACTTCCCGGTCAGCTCGGGAATAAGTGGATGGGTCGATCTCAAGTGGGGTTGATTGGGACATGGAATTTGGAAAAGCAGTATTCTCGCTGTCTAAAGAGTCTGCAAAATTCACAATATTCTCCCAGGAAGCTCTACTATAACCGTCCAACTCCATCATTTTAATATATTGACGGACGAATGTTTCAATATAAGGAGGCAAACTACAAAGGAAAGCTATTCTAAGGGAATCATGATCTCTCATATCGTGTCCATGATATGCTTGACTAGCCAGGCGTTCCAACCGAAGGGCAAACATTTTAATGCTCTCGTTGGGGTATCGATGAGCGGCATGATACTTCTGTATTCTATATTCTTTTTTCTTTCTTTCCTCATCTCTATACCAACATACTAGATTATTCTTTAGAAATTCTTCACTTTCATCATTTGATTTCTCAGTATAAATGTGTGGTAATTTCTTGAATGGAATGCGCATCATAAATCTGGAATGGTCCCTTGATAATGGAAGGCTAACAGTAAGCCTCAAAATCAGCCAAGTAAACTAAGAGATCTTGTTCCGATACCCACCCCCCCCCCCCCCCCCCCCTCATATTAAAATTTTCCAGGGTCCACAACCTTAAGTTTTTGAGAGTTCTTGAGTAACTGGGTAAGAAGCACAATGGCTTCCTCCAGCATGTCAAGTCTCTGTTTCATTTGTGGCCCTGAATACATAGAAGTTCATTGGGATGGGAATACACGTTACAATATTGTCGTTGCTGGTATCCTTGTAGGAAAACAACCAGAAATACGACTGAGGGTCAAGTAGACATCTGGTTGCTCTGGATAATGAATTTACTGGAATTTGTTCTCGGTGGGGTTGTAGCAACTATTATATTTCTCGGAGAAAACTCAGATTCTCCTCTATTTATTGGAGATAAAGAATCTCTATTGCCTCTACCCATGAGGATTTCTCAAGAGAGACTTAGGTTGGGTAAAGTAATTTACTGGTGTATAGAATTATGAAGAAGACTGGGATTAGGCAGAAGTTTAGGGATTAGGAAGAAGTTTAGGATTAGGAATAAGGTTATGAGTAGGCATAAGGTTAGGATTAGGAAATAAGGTTAGGAATTGGAAAAGAAAATGATCTTTTGGGAGTTTCTACATAACTAGGTGGATTATGAGGAAAAGGTTTGGATCGTGGTTGAAATTGGGAGACTAAGGAAGGTTTATACTCACGATCATAGAAAGAAGTGGTATTTTTAGGTATTTGCAATTTATGTGCATCAAGGTCAGAGGTTATAACTTGACCTCGAGCTGGAAACGTTCTGTGTTCAACCTGACTGATTTCAACATTAGATTCTTGAGTCCATTGCTTTTTAAGTTTAATTAGCAAGGCATCCATTTCGGACTGAGTTAAAGGTTTGTCAGAGTTGGAAACCATTTTTACGTCAGAGTTGGAACCCAAGGGTGTGTCAGAGTTGGCGACTTCTACCCTGTCTTTATTTTCATCATTCACTCCTACATTCATTCCTACATTCATTTCTAATTGATTTTTATTTTGATCATCACGCAGACGCTGGTCTAAACGTGGATCTAGAGCGATAGCTGCAAGAGATGGATCGAAGTCCAAAGCCTCTTGACTATCAGCAGTTGAACTTGTTTCCAAGTCTTTGGGTTTATTATTTTTTTCTGACATTTTCTTTAAGTTCAAAATAAAGAAAATTAAAGTATTGGAGGGTTATCCCTAACTAACTCTTGAATCTGTCCAATGTAAGTACAAAAGAAGAAGATTTCTTTGAAGAGAACTGAAGAGAATCGATGAATTTTCAAAATAAATGTGATGATGTGAGCGAGAGTCACAATCCTAGTGCACGCAAGCGCAGGAACTCAAACAGAGTCCCTGTTCGGGCGCCACTTAATTTATTTATGTTGCGGAGAGAAGCACGCTGGGACCGAACACTCGTACCCGACTGAAAGGTGCCTCTCTCCACTTATTCTCGTAGAGTCGAAGGTCGAAGAAAATTGAAGAATTCGGAGGTCAAAAGATACAATAAGACGTAGATGATATTTATGTGATGTTCTACAGATGTGGTTTGAATGTCTAGTAAGCACAGGCAACCAACTGACACCATCAGAGGTATTACGGAGCAGGTTAGGCCTTTTCCGTAACGGAGGGAGATTGTCTCGGGACTCCGTTGGCCTGCTTACTTGGCGACTATTCAATGAGGATTGTGAGTTTTTTAATTTAAATAAGCAATTGTGATACAATCTACAGGTTTTACCCAGAATGAAGGGTTTATATACTTAACTAGATCGTTCCCGGATCTATCTATCAATGGAGACTAATCAGATATTTTTCCGTAGTAAAGAATAATAATAGTTCAATAAAGAATCAAAATCTAAGGATATTGACACACTATAAAAAGGTTCAGTTTTACTTAACTCGCTCAAAATATATATACATGTGGGAGGTTTGTGAAGAGCTAAAAGATAACACAATCCACTCCCAACAATACGATAATAAAAGATATATGAATTTAAGTATATGATATATTTTAATTAGATATATACATTGGAATTATACTTAGAATCCAATGTATTACGACTATGTACATTAGTTCAAACAACTCAGGATCAGACTCAAGAGTGGAAACCAAACGCTTCCAAATATTATTCTTGCAATGAAGTTATAGGAGGAATTAGAAATTCTGACTCAATCACGACAAAATATACTATACTTAGCTGAAGATTTCGGAGAATGGTTTCTGGTGATGATCATGAAAATCCAACCATAACGTTGGACTCAGAAAAACCACAGGAAAGGTAAGATTCAGAAGGAATCCCCAAAATGAAACAGCTCCAAAATACAGATAGTAGCACGAAGTAAGACTCAGAATGAATCCCAAAATATAAACAAACAACCAAAAAACAAACCCTGTCAAAAGTAAATAATAACTGGGTATTACTACATTTGATTACACTTTATCTCCATTTATAGCAGTATAGTTTCATATAATTTTATAGGTATTTTATTGAACTCACCCTTTAGATTTCCAAGAGGGGTTTGTTCAATTTGGTCAATAGTTGCTGGTTCTTTAAGATAGTAAACTGCAAACAATAACGTTTAGTTTACTACTATTTTCCAACACATAATATTCATAGTTTTTGTATTTATAGATTACATGGATTACTTTAGTTTATCATTACACACTAACCTGGAAAATCTGGATAATCTAACTTCCAGGTCTTCAAAGTACTTCAAGTATGTTATGAATTGTTTTGTACAATATATCATGTACTCTTTAGTAACTTTTTACAAATTGTTTATTTTATTATCAATAAGACATCATCATAATTATATCAACAACTAAAAAGAGAGAACATAATTATAACATCGATAAATCTTATACGGTTTGTTAATAAATAAATCCATAATTCAGACTATAATAAAATCATCGTCCAGACTGGATCAATGAGTATTCTTAAACCTATGAATAAACATTACTAAGGGTTACTTCAGTTGTCAATGACACAACTATGCACGAACACGAAACCAAACAAAATCTCCCTTAATATATATATATATATATATATTAATTATATATTATAATATATATATATATAGTTCCATATGACTATATACATAAAATTATAATGTTTATATTATATATATCCTATGCAAGGTAGTAGCAAATATAAAATATTAATGTAATAGTTATAATCATTATGATGTCATTGTTCAGTAAGGAATGCTTAATCAGTTTTAGCACGATTTGGAGCAAACGACCGGCGAATTTCTTTAGAAGTTTTATCTTTGTTTACAAACAATTGAAATCAGCTGTTGTGATGGCGCCCATCGATTGGAATAAACATAAATAAAAACAAAATAAATGGTTTATATTATAAATAATTGATCAACTATTGTGGTGGAGTTTATCCATTTGGGAGGAAATTATATTTAAAGCTTTGATTTTATTGAAATGAAACCATTCATCAATTCAAAGGCCTACTACGCTTCGCCATTATTGTTTGTTACATTTTTCCGTAAGCATGTCCTAGATGGACTTTTTTACGATTAAGCATTTGTTTGAACACAAAATGAAATGCAACTCAAGCATTTCTTAAGTTTTCGTAAAGCAGCAAAATGCAAAAAACGAACACGCGGCTTTAATAAACAAGCAGTTTTCGTTTGTGCATTTGGTGCTTACGAAACGTAAGAATGCTCGAGTTTGCGTTCGTTTTTGTCAAGTTTAGGACAAAATCGTAAGAAATGTCGAATTTAAGACGTGCTTACGCAAAAATGTACACAAACAATATGGCGGCGTGGTAGGCCCATTTGAATTGATGAATTTTTCATTCAATAAAATCAGCTTTAAATATATTTCTTCCAAAATAGATAAAAACTCTCACATATATAGATGCAATTAGTTGCAATATAAACTCTTGTTATGTCTTATTTCTGTTTAATTCCAATCGATCCGGCACCACACACTAAAACCACAGCTGATCCATCACCACCACACACATTGACTATTTTAAACCCAAAAGTAAATATCGTAAGAACATGGGGACGTTTTTGCATCGAAATTCGTGCTAAAACTGTGTAAGCATATCTTACAGGCGAGCGTAAGCACAATGACAAAACGAAAATCGGTTTAGATCAGATAGATCAGGAAATTATCGGACAAATTGCGAA
>JABUQX010095288.1:27500-30000 GCA_015478945.1 Trachelipus rathkii
TGAAAGTGCAGTCTGAAAGGTACCAGATTTGGTCTTCATACGCACACTTTGCACGAATAGACAGTGTTGTGTGAGTGAAAGACTCTGGAGGGAAGTGTTTAACGTATGGCAATGGTTTACACGTGGGGGACACACCTGGTGAATGCTTTATGTAGTTTGAATGTCCACTGTAAAGGTACCAACTGGGTTGCAGATTGAGTGCATCACACCTCGGGAGAGAGTGTTTCATTTTGTGGCACCAGCGTAGGTTGTGAAGCTACAGGCCATAATGAGACACAATATTCCAGTGTAATATTGTTCACATTACAAATAATAATAATAATAATAATAATAATAATAATAATAATAATAATAATAATAATAATAATAATAATAATAATAATAATAATGTTTACAATTATTTCTAACTTACTACTACTTCTACTTATAATAGTCTTAGTACTAAGGATAATAGTGGTATTCATAATGCTAATAATATCGTCATCAGAATAAATATCGGTTGTGTCCATACTGTTACAAAATCTGTAAATCTGAGATATACCACGCGCCTGACAATACCGTCGTACGCCTGGCAACGCTGAAGCATAATCGACATCACAGAAATAACGTATTATTGAAACTCTAGGTTAATATGAAGTGTAGTAAGACGTAGAATTCTGTCCACGTATTTCTCCGAAGACCATAGGGTATTCGTTTCATGAACAGATGGAAATGATATTTACGTATGGAAGAGCTAACGGCAACGCTAGGGATTCCTCGCTGTTGTATCGGAATACATACCCAGATCGAAGACAGCCAGTTCATACAACATTTACTAGTATTTATCGACGATTGTGCGAGACCGGCGATTTGCAACCTGTTACAGCCAATCGAGGACGACCACGTGTTGTTCATGCACTTGCAACAGAAGAACGTATTCTGCGTGAGGTTGCAAGAGACCCCGCGGTCAGCACGAGGTGTGTTGCCCACGACACCCGTGTGTCACAAAGCACGGTGTAGAGGACTTTACACGATATTGACCTGTATCCATACCATCTACAGCGGGTGCAGTGTCTATCACCTACCGATTTTCAACCTTGCTTTGCATTTTGTTGATGGATCCAGCAATGTTCCATATATAATGGGTTTATGTTGCAAATACTCTAAACAGATGAGACTATCTTCTGTACAGATGGTATTACAAATTTCCAAAGCACCCACCTATGGTCTGTGGTGAATTCATATGGAGCTGTGCAATCAAGGCATCAGCGTCAGTTTCGCATTAATTTATGGGCAGGAATCCTTGTGAATCATCTTATCGGTCCATATGTCCTTCCTTCTCACCTGAATAGCCAAAACTATCTGCAGTTTCTAAGGGATACCTTGCCCACTCTCCTTTAAGATGTTCCGTTATGTGTACGACAAACCATGTGGATAATGCATGATGGAGCTCTGGCCTACTTTAGCATGCCTGTTAGAAGGTATTTAAACGATAAATTCCCAGACAGATGGATTGGTAGAGGGGGTCCTGTATCATGGCCAACATGCTCGCCTGACCTCAACCCACTAGACTTCCACCTATGGGGGCAAATCAAAACTCTTGTGTACGCATAGGCTATACCTAATGAAGAGATTCTTTGGGAACGTGTAATGGACTCTTGTCAGCATATTCAAATTCAACCAGGAATATTCTAGAGGGTGTGTCAGTCAATGACTAGCGAATAACCGCTTGTATAGCCTCCGGGGAGGCCACTTTGAACATTTTCTGTAATATGCGTCTTATAATATTTGCATTATTATTATTATTATTATTATTATTATTATTATTATTATTATTTTATTATTATTATACTTGTAATGTGAATAATATTACACTGGAATATTGTCTCATTATGTCCTGTAGCTTCACAGCCTACGTTGGTGCAACAAAATGAAACACTCTCCTGAGGTGTGATGCACTCAATCTGGCAACCCAGTTGGTATCTTTACAGTGGACATATTCGAACCACATAAACCACTCACCAGGTGTGTAAACCATTGCTATACGTCAAACACTTCCATCCTGAGTCTTTCACTCACAATGCAGTCTGTTCATGAAAAGTTAGAAGGCCAAATCTGGTACCTTTCGGACCGTACTTTCAAACCATTGTATCTCCTAATCCTAGCGTTTAAAGGTTTATATTCATAGAAGCATTTTTGCTACATTTCGTGTGGGGAATCTCCACTTCCAAGTTTGTCAGTCTATTATTGAATCACCCTGTATATCCTAAATATTTAAACTCAGACGCTTGTTCCAGAGAAATATTTTTATTATTATTATTATTTAGAAATTCTACATCAGCTTTTGTTTTAATATAAGTTTTACTTTTTGCTTCCAATTCCCTAAATATTTTCTTCTGATATTCATTTAATTTCCTTAATTTATTCTAGAGAATAATTTGCAAAGAAAGTATGATGCATATTTATATTTATTAGATCCTGACCGGTTTCGTCCGTAAACCTCGGACATCTTCAGAGTTTC
>JABUQX010095288.1:35000-55000 GCA_015478945.1 Trachelipus rathkii
ATTGACTTTTACGACAAAGTCCCCCTTCCCGGGAATTGAAGTCCAGGATAGGTTTCTAACTTTATCTCGCATACAATTCAACCTTTGTAATCCATAAGGGCTAGGGAGTTTAAGTAAGATTAGTGCTTAAACCTAAAGGGAGATGAAGCCAAAGGTTCTAAGTTTAAATTGGTCCCTTTGGGAATTGTTCTCAAGTGTTGTCTCTACTGGGAAAGTTAATTGAATTTTCTTACTTGAAATTTTTTAGAAACAACGTTGATGCAAAGTATGATAAACAATATGTGATAAAAATTTAAATAAGACTTTATGGTATTAATAATTGATGAATTTAATGAAATATTTTTCTTTAAATGAATTTTATTTTTTCAATTGATAATGGGTGGATGTAAAGCATCCTTGTTGGATATAAAATTAAAATTATTTATATGAGTCTCTAGTTTCATTTCCATGAAGTGTTAGTAAAAGGTTTTGACGTCACAGTATATGATTAGTAAACCAAAAAAAATATGTTTATAGACATAACAAAATTAGTAAGAAAATTGGTGAAAGTATTAGTAAACAATGTTTGTTATTTGGTAAGTGTAATGGTTGAGTATAAAGGTAAACCGCTGTTCTCTTTGTTTGTTATGATAGTACGACAATATTCATGGGCATCCCCATAGTTCATCTTCGAACGATCGAACATTAAAAGAATGGGTTTTGGACTTGTTTGACAGAATGTAATTTGACAGTTCTTGTTATTTCTACTATGTTTGTTTTTGTTCTAAAAAAAATTGTTGTATTAACATTAACCATTAGTAGTTTTGTTCTTTGTTAATTATAAAGTAATGGTTCCTTAGTAAATGTCGTTAGTGTTCATGTGTTGGGTGGCATGATACGTATGTAGTGATTATTAATGGATGTATATTATTATAATACTGTTAATGTACATGTGTTGGGTTATTTAACATTTTGACTTTTCCTTTTTATAATGGTTTTCGTCAAAGTTGTTAACTTGATGAGAAATGTAATTGTTGAATGAAACATTTTCTGTAATGGTTGTTGTTTTGTTTGGTGTGATAGGTCGCCGTTATTTCTTATAAAGTAATAAAATTGATTTAATGATATGTGAAAATGATTTAGTTTATTTAGGTCGCCGTTATAAAATATGTTAAAGTGATTTTAAAGGAAAAAATTTGGGTTCGGGTTGTTGGGTCTTTCATAATTATAAAATTATATTTTTAATAGTTTAATTAAAATTAAGTTAAATTATTCTTTACTAGTTCAATTAAAATTAAGTGAAAAGTTGTAAACTTCAATTTCATTTTAATAAAATTAACTTTAATAATTATTAACTTAAAACTTAGTTAAAATTAATTTATTTAAACTATTTAAGATTAGTTTCCAGTTATTCTAAAATTAATTTAAAATTAAATTTTGATTATTTTCATTAATACTTTTTGTAGTTTTCAAAAAGTAAAAATGGCTTAATTTATTATCTGGTCATTGATGTCTTTTAATCTTTAATTAAAAATATAGGTTATAGCTAATATAAATAAAATAATAAATTTGGTGGTATTGGCTAGAATTAACTCAAGATTAAAATTAACTCTTATAATATAAAGATTAAAAATGATTCCGATTATATAATTAATTTTAATTCTAAAATTAATATTAAGGGATTAAATATCTTAAAATTAATTCCTGATTAAATAACGAAAAATAATTCGTAATGCAAAATAATTAAATTAATTAAATTCTGAATGTATTTTTATTATTTAAATAAAACAAAATTAATATTAATTTTGTTTTTTTTATGATTTTCTTTTCTAAAATGAAAAATAATAATAAAAAATTTATAAATATGAGATAATTTAAAAAAAAAAATTTTATGATTTTTTATTTAGAAACGATATACGGGTCCCTAGGGGGCAAATTTTTTTTTCCTGTATCGTAAACGCATAATAATAAAAATATTCAGTATAAAATATATTTATGTATAATATGTAAAATATGTAAAATATGTAATATATAAAAAATTGTATATAAAAATATAAAAAATGTCTAATATATAAAATGTATATATAAAATATAAAAATATATAAAGATAATGAAACAAGTTTATTACACAGAAATATTTTTTATTTACAATAAAAAAATATACAAAATATACTATTTATTGTTCTTTGGTGGTAAATAGTATAGTATTAACTTCTTCTGTTCTTTTCTAAACAATCTAGAGTTCTTTGTAACTCATAGAGTTGAACAATTCCTCTGTTGTTTTCTTCTTTCTGAAGTTAAAGACTGCAGAGATTTGTGTCTGTCTTTTTTCTTCTTCTTGTAACTCTTGATGTTACATTCCTCGGACCCCTGAGTTGCTAATGAGGTCAGCTCGAAGGATCTCCGTTCTGATTATCTCTTAAACTTTCAGACGAATGAATGATATGGAGGTGTTTTAGAATCATCTTTTTGGAAGTATTTCAGATGAAATCGACACACTATTTGAGGATTGATCACTCCCTCTGCAAGTGGTATTGCCAAAGTTCTTCTTAATCTTCTTGTCTGATAGGTGATAGAGATTGATTGTACCCTCTTTTCAAGTTTTTCGATGAGAGGTGTACCAGATTCTATGTTACAAGAAATACTTAACTCTATGGGATTCTTTCATAATATTTCAATAGAATCCATTGGTAAAATTATTTTAAATTATTTTATAATAAATTTAAATAAGTATAATGGAATTCATAAGGAAGGATTTGAAGAGAAATATTCTTACTTTATTTCTTAATCCATCTTCTTCGAATTTCATTAACGAATCCAAGTTCTGTATTTTCTTAAAATTAATTAGGAAATATTTAATTTCCAATTTAATTAATAATTTCATTTTATAAAATTATTTCTAACTTTTAAATTTTATTTCATATTTTTTATTTTATGTTTTCATGTTTTATTTCTACATGTTCTATTTTTATTTTTCCTTTAAATTTAATTTTTTATTTTTATTTTAAAAATTAATTATTTTTAAAGAAACTAATAAAATAAAAGTCTTTAATATGAATTTTCTATTTAGAAACAAGACTGTGTGTTTCTTATTCTAATTATGAGAATAATTTTGCTTTCCAGAAAGTTTGAAGCAAAATTGGTGGAGATTTCTTAATCTTAAGTCTTCAGTTCTTCAATATCTCAATTCTTCAATTTTTTAAATTTTCAATTCTTTAATACTTCAGTTCTTCAATTCTTCGATTTTTAATTCTTCAATATCTTAATTCTTCAATTTTTAAATTTTCAATTCTTCAATACCTCAGTTTTTCAATTCTTTGATTTTTAATTTTTCAATTCTAAGGTAGTTTTATGTTTATTTTGGTTAAAACCAAATATTTTTAATATAGTTTTGGCTTCTCTCTTCCGATAAGAAAACTTGCCAGGATTATGAAGCCAAGGCTGAATATTTATTTTAAGTGTTAAATGTTAAATGTTTATTTGAATAATCAGGGGAGTTATTTCTTTCTCCTGATTTGTTTTTCTTGTTAGTATACAATTATTAATGATGGAGTTCAAATGTTTCAACTTTTTCATTTCTAAAATTAAAATGGTATGATGGGTTATTATGAATATTTCATAGCCAACATTATCATTTTAAATTTTTGGAGTGAAAAGACAACAGCTAGACACTTTTCTTTTATGTCAATTTTGCTTTACTGCCTCTTAACACTCTAGAAACAAGATTAAAGTTTTATGTTCAGTATGTAATTATTTTAATCAAATTCTACTAGGTTGGCCTAGTTGCTTAATATGTAGTTTTAAATCTCAGGGTTGGTCCTATGTTAATATCTTTTCTTTTTATGTATTTTTTAAAGTTTTCTTTAATATCTCTTATTTCGTATATATATATATATATATAATATATATATATAACTCTATATATAATATAATAATATATATATAACCAATATATATATATATAGCCAATATATATATATAATAGTATGCTCTTCTTATATATATATATATACTTCATATATATATATTATATCAAGTTGTATAAAGATATAACTTAAGCAACAATAGCATATACACACACATTTATATATGTATATATATATATATATATACTGTATATAACCTTTATACTTCTTCTTCTTCTTGTATATATATATATATATATATTTAATATTCACAAATATATAAAAAATATATAAATATAATTTTCAATATGTTTTCTTTAAAATAAAATGTAGTTTTCTAGGAACTTTTAGGAAATATTATTTTCTTTTTATATTTTTCAATATTCTCTTAAAATGAAAACTATATATGTTATATTTATATTTCCTAATGAATTTTCTTTAAAATAAAATAGTTTTCTAAAAATATAGTTTTCAGGGTTCACACTTTCTGGAAAGTCAGGGAAAGTCAGGAAAAAAAAAATTTGGTCAGGGAAAGTCAGGAAACGTTTTAAGATATGCTGAAAGTCAGGGAAATTCCAAAAAAGTCAGGGAAATTTTAAAATTTCAAAACATATGAAGAATGATCCATGGACCAAGTTGCATATTTTTGATATATTTTTTTTCTTTAATTGAATTATGGAATGAAAAGGATGGACGAGGAATGACAAAATTCCATAAATCTACTTCTATCCTGTTTCTTTCTATTTTTAGTTCACTATTACCTACTATTTTCCTATTCTGTTCGTAGAGGTTGTTCCAAGTTCATCCTTTTGATTGAAGGTGATTGGTGTTTGGATGTGTTTTAGACTGTATGACTTATGACTTAATCTGTTTATATCTTTTTCTTTTTAGGGATTTATACTTTTTGAGGTGTTTTTTTTTTGAGGTTTGACAAAGTGATTTTGGATTTTTGTGCAGTTGAAGGTATTTATTATTTATTTATAAAATGACTTCAAACAAAAAAACTAACTTTAGCGACCAGTGGTTGGACGTCAAGCTGAACCCACAGTTTATCAGGTGGTTGGGTAAAGGACCTGATAGTTCCAAGGCATACTGTAAAGTATGTAAAAAGAACTTGATCTATCTAACATGGGATGCCAAGCTGAAGTTTCACATTCAAGAGGGGGAAACTCATTTGAATTTAATCAAAACTCAGCAGGACCAACCATCATTGAAAAACTTTTTCGTTACATGTGTTCTAATAATACAAATATTAGTGAAAGTGTGTGTGCACTGAAAATTATGCCATTCCATTAACTTCTAATCATACTCAACCGATTGTAAATGACCCTGAGTGTTCTATTAATAACCAACCAAAATCAGTTTATCAATCAGTTTCATCTTTTTGCATTAAAGATGATGTTACAGGATCTGAAATACTATGGGCATTAAAGGTGGTGGATGATAAAATGTCTTTAAACTCGTTTGCAGATATAGGGAAACATTTAAATTAATGTTTCCAGATAGTGCGGTGACAGCTTCAAATTTTAAAATGGGGCCGATGAAATGTAAATATGTGATTAACCATGGACTTTCTCCCTATTTTTCTAGAAAGCAAAAGCACAATACACTCTACTTTGCAGTGAGAAGCTCATTCTACCTTGAATTAAAATTCAAAATATTTTTAGATGGTGATTGTCTTTCTAGAGACTTGATTAGTTTTTTATAGTACCTAGGAATCAATGTTATGTGGAATTGTGGCAAATTATTACATTAGGACTGAAATATTTTCGCATGGAAATGTGACAGTGGAAAGGAGGGTTTTCTATAAATTAAGCAATTTAGTGGAGAATCTGCAAGAACATAGTCTGATTTCTCAAAAAATAGTGCACAATGCTATAGATCTCATGAAAGTATTCTAAAGTACCTATCACTCAATAAATATTGACAAATGTAAGAGCTGCCCATAGAGAGATATGAAGAACATCTCAAAGGAAGTCAAAACGGAACCAAGAAGAAGATAATAAAGGTTGAAAAAGAAAATTATCCATACAGATCTATAAACTTGAAGAGCAGAGAAAGATGTTAAAACTGAAAGCTTTGACAGAAGAAGACGCTATAAAATCAAAAATTCAGATGCTTGAGAAGAAAAAGTTAACCTAAATCTCCCCATTTAGAACTTTTGTGATCACAGTGGACGTTATTCACCTAGTCCATTAATGTAAGCTTTTAATTTATTTCCTTTTTGTATAAATAAAACTGTTTACTTTAGGAAAAAATAAAAAAGGAGTGCGTTGGACGGCTATGGGGAAGGTATAGGCTGATTACTAAAAAAATAAAATATTTTTTTAAATTCATCCATGATGATGAACAGTTTCTAAAGTAAATTTTCAATAATTTAATGTATGAACTGAGTAAATAGGCTGCAATAATGATTAAAAGATATTTTATACGGCAAAAGTAACGACGCTGGTCAGGGAAAATTTGCGGATTTGGTCAGGGAAAGTCAGGGAAATCAAATTCAAAATTTCAGTGTGAACCCTGGTTTTCTATAAATTTTCTTTAAAATGAAATATTTTTTATAATAAATTTTCTTTAATAGTTCTTTTTCTGAGATCTTTAGTGGTCCTCTGGCGGTCCTATTGGAGAAGGCATTCCACGGCAAATTTAAAACTCTTGTTATATTTTCCAATTGAAATTATTTGAAGGTTTACTTTTATTCATTATGTTAATAAATAAATTTTACTATTAGTCTATTTTTTATTAGATAGACTATTTGTTATTTTTAGTTAACCATAAATTTTTAACTTATTCTTTACTTTTAACAAACTTTATTTTATTTTCATTTATGGTGTTAGTTTTACACTGAGGAGAAAATAGAAAAAACAGATGTTTTTAATACATCCTTTTGGCTATTGTGCGTTAGGTTTTACAACCACAAGATTGGGCTAAGGCCAGTGTTTCTATTCTCCTTGTTAGATGGAATTTTTCTTTTCTTTTACATTTTCAATTTAAATATAATTAAATTTTCTTTTCAACCGAAAGGTTGCTTAAATAAATTTCGTAAGTTATATGCCTTAAGAGGCCTAGATGAAGAATGATTTTCTTCAAATTTTCTAGTCTAAATATTTTCTTTGCTTATTTTTGTTTTAAACAAAAGAAAAGACTATCTTCGAGTCCTCATAGGTGGAAACTTAATCGGTTCATTCCCTTTTTAATCTTTTGTTAGATTTAAAGTTCCTGATATAGTTTCCATAATTCTTTTGAAAATTATCCGGTATATTCCTTCTAAATTTTTATTTAGAATTCCTGAATATCTTCTGAATCCTGAAATAAAAGGGATCTTTTCCTGGTTTCTTTTTTAAGGGATTTCTAGTCCTCTTTTAAAGAATTTTTCACAAATGAGTCTCTACTGTTTCTGGTTTGTTCTTATAACAGAATTATAACAATTTGTCTTCTTTTTTGTTCAAATTTAACACAACTTCTGACCTTTTTTCTTAACTTTTGTCTGTGCTAGTATTTATAAAGGGATCTAAAGGTTTCTCCTTTCTTTGTTCCTTTATATCTACCCCTACCTTCTGTTGGGTGTTTTCACCTCTAACTAGTGATAGGCGTGTTTGAGCTTTCCTTGACCCTTATGCAAATTGTCCAGATCTGCTTGGGGGTAAGTACCTTTTTACAGTATCTAAGGTCAATGATTATGATTAAATTTGTAAAATGAAAACTTACCATGAACCTAATGGTTCCTCAAAAACGTTTAACAACAAAATTGCAAATCAAACAGAATTCTTGGGTAACTGAATCAGTAGAAGTTTTATCAAGAAGGGGTCCAATTTTTTTTTCGAAAAAAATTTCCTTGTGACGTTGTAATCCAACAATGTCTTTTCAATTTCATTTTGTTAACTTCCTAATTTGTTTTTCTATCAGATTTCCTTAATCTGATAGTGTAGTATTTAAATGTAGAATCTAAGGAAAACTGTCTGTATCTTTCTTCTATTTGGAACTTCTGTATTATTCTTGGATAATTTTAAACTTAACCTTGGTTTCTTTGAAACACTTTTGGCCAGGGTTGGCATTGATTAAATCAAATTGATTTAATCAGTTGATTAAATCAATTGATTTTTTAATGAAAAAATCATGATTTTTTTAATTTTTGAAAAAATCATGATTTTTTTAATTTTTTTTATTTTTTTAGGCAAATTTTTTTTCTAAATTAATAATTATTACTAGGTTCAGCACCTGATTAATGATAAGTATATTTCATCTATATAATAAGCAAATTCATCAATGTAGTTTCAAATCATTTTCAATAAAGAAATAAATAAAATTAGATTACTCAGATATTATACAGTATACTGTATATATAATTTAAATAACTTATTTAAACTATATAATAATTATACATACTAAACTTATAATAAATTAGGTAATAATTAGAAATATTAACTAATTTTATCAAAATAATAATAAAAAGGCAATTTGTGCCTAAAAAAATCAAAGAAATCAAAAAAATCATTGATTTTTTTATTTTTTTTATTTTTAGGCAAATTTTTTTTTCTAAATTAATAATTATTACTAGTTATCACCTGATTAATGATAAGTATATTTCATCTATATAATAAGCAAATTCATCAATGTAGTTTCAAATCATTTTCAATAAAGAAATAAATAAAATTAGATTACTCAGATATTATACAGTATATATATATAATTTAAATAACTTAATTAAACTAAATAATAATTATACTTACTAAACTTATTAATTAGGTAATAATTAGGATTATTTACTAATTTTATCAAAATAATAATTAAAAAGGCAATTTGTGCCTGAAAAAATAAAAGAAATCAAAAATCAAAAAATCATTGATTTTTTTTTTTTTTTATTTTTTAGGCAAATTTTTTTTCTAAATTAATAATTATTACTAGTTATCACCTGATTAATGATAAGTATATATATATTTCATGAATTTTGGTGAATTTGCTTATTTCATCTATATAATAAGCAAATTCATCAATGTAGTTTCAAATCATTTTCAATAAAGATAAATAAAATTAGATTACTCAGGTTATTATACAGTATAGATATATTTAATTTAAATAACTTAATTAATTAAACTAAATAATAATTTTACTAAACTTATTATTAATTAGGTAATAATTAGGATTATTTACTAATTTTATCAAAATAATAATAATAAAAAGGCAATTTGTGCCTAAAAAATCAAAGAAATCAAAAAACAATGATTTGTGAGTTTTTTAGGCAAATTTTTTTTTCTAAATTAATAATTATTCCTAGTTATCACCTGATTAATTATAAGTATATATCATCTATATAATAAGCAAATTCATCAATGTAGTTTCAAATCATTTTCAATAAAGAAATAAATAAAATTAGATATATAACACAGATAGTATACATATATATATATATATATATATATATATATATATATATATATATATATATATATATATATATATATACTACTAAATAGAGATAAATATCTTTATACATCAATATATCGGCTATTTATGTATATATATATATATATATATATATATATATATCTCTATATATATATATATATATATATATATATATATATATATATATATATATATATATATATATATATATATATATATATATATACTTATATATATGTGAAAAATTTTTTTTTTTTTTTTTATAAATTTACACATTTTTCTATATATATATATATATATATATATATCTATATATATATATATACCGTAAAATGGGGAAAACTGGTCAAAAATTGCCATTTATTTTTTTTAAATATTTTTTTAAATTAAAACATTTTTCAATTAGAGAAAGGTTTTTAAGTAGCAAATAGATTATATTTTAACCATATATAAAAATTTAAGTAAATAACTTACACCCTACTAGTCAAAAAAAATTTCCCAAAGTTGGAAGAAATTTTTTTTTTTTTTTTAAATTCAAAGAATTCTCAGTGGAGATCTGGTAGAATTGAATATCAATTTGATTAGACCATAATAGAGTCTACATTTTAACATTTTCCATGTAAAAATGTAAAATATTAAGCTTATTTTTAAAGTTATTAAGTTTTTCAATTTCGAAAACCGGTCGGGCATCGGAAAAACCGGTCAGTATAAACTTGTAAAAAAATGTCATTTTTTTAGTTTTCTATAATATTTTGTTCTAATTTTTTTGTATGTTAGGACTATAAAGACATTTGTTTAATATTTTCTATACCTCTCTTTCTTCTATCTAGTGTAAGGATAAAAAAAAGTTCACGTGAAATGCGTACATACTCTATAAAAAAAAAAAAAAAAAAAAAAAAAAAAAAACCTTTTTTTTTAAAAATTTAAAATTTTTTTTTTTTAAAAATTTTTAAAATTAATTTTCATAATTTAAATTATAATATTGTGAACAATATTTCGTCAAAAGGTTCAAGTGAAATGTGCGTACATAGGCCTACTAGTAAAATAAAGTGCCAATTTTGTTAAAAAGTTGAAATATTATTATTATTATTAGAAATTATTAAAAATTATTGTCATAATTCATTTTTTTCAATGCTTATTTAGCATAAAAAAATGAAAAAAAAATTTCAAAATTTTGTAAAAATCAACGTTTGCAAAATGTTAATAAAATATAACTTAGACTTGTGTTTTCAATCCAAATTAATTCTATAATATTATTAGACTCTATTTAACATTTAAATTATAAATTAAAATTAGTTTGCACAAGCATAAAGAAATAATAATTTAATGACAGCTTCTTCAGAATTTTCAATTTTTTGAAAATGTAATTTTTCAAAAAAAAATTTAAAGAAAATATCCAATTCAGAAACAGATTATTTTATTATTCTAAAACATTAGGAAAATCTAAATGTGAGAAAAAACTATTAAATATAGATATAACTTCAAAATTTCGTTTTTCATGATTCATTAAAAAAAAAAAAAAAAACGGCGATTTTTGATCTATTTTTGTTTTATGTGTGTGCTATATATATATATATATATATATATATATATATATATATATATATATATATATATATATATATATATATATATATATATATATATATATATATATATATATATATAAAATTTATATAACTTAATGAAACAAACTTGAACGTATACTTAATAAACTTATTATTAATTAAGGTAATAATTAGGATTATTTACTAATTTTATCATAATAATTATAATAAAAAGGCAATTTGTGCCTAAAAAAATCAAAGAAATCAAAAAATCAAAAAAATCAAATTTTTTTATTTTTAGGCAAATTTTTCTAAATTAATAATTATTACTAGTTATCACCTGATTAATGATAAGTATATTTCATCTATATAATAAGCAAATTTATCAATGTAGTTTCAAATTATTTTCAAAAAGAAGTAAATAAAATAAGATTACTCAGATATTATACAGTGTACATTTATATATATAATTTAAATAACTTAATTAAACTAAATAATAATTATACTTACTAAACTTATTAATTAGGTAATAATTAGGATTATTTACTAATTTTATCAAAATTATAATTATTTAAAAGGGCAATTTGTTTTTGAAAAAATCAAAAAAATCAAATAAATCAAAAAATCATTGCTTTTTGATTTTATGATTTAAAAAAAAAAAAAAATACACCAACCCTGATATATATATATATATATATATATATATATATAAATATATATATATATATATATATATATATATATATATATATATATATATATATATATATATATATATATATATATATATAGATATATAAAATATATGTAATAAACACACAAAATATATTATATATATATATATATATATATATATATATATATATATATATATATATATATATATATATATATATATATATATATATATATATATATATATATTATATATATATATATATATATATATATATATATATATATATATATATATATATATGCTGATATATATATATATATATAGGGTGATTCAAAACCTCTGTGACAAACTCAGAGGGCTGATAGAGCAAACGATAAGGAACATTTATTGTTAAATAAGCTATGTTGTATGACGCTTCATTTCAAAGTTACGGATGATGTAAGGTAAACCACGTGATGTTTGATGCGTTGTTACTTCGTAACCGGAGATTTTGGGTATTCTAATGTATGTGTGCGTGCGTACATCTGTGTACTCCGAAGGTTTATAGAGGTAACAATAAGGATATTTTGTTAAACAACGTATGTGTTTTGACGCGAGGTTGTAAAGCAAACCATGGTAGCTTGTTATGAAATTTTATTGGGGAGAATTACAGGTGTTCAAATTGTCTGATCTACCTGATTACATTCGTTACATCGCCGCGCCATTGCCTGTCGGACTCTACCGAGCATGCTTTCACTGTGTCTGATTTGATCAAATGCAGTGAATATTCGCTGAATCAGTTCCTCTCTTGTGTTGACTGGGTTAATGTACACAACACTCTTCACATGCCCCCAAAGAAAATAATCTAGGGGCGTGAGGTTGGGCGATCTTGCAGGCCACGCAACAGGTCCCCCTCTCCCTATCCATTTGTCAGTGTAGACTCTGTTCAGATGCGCCCGTACTTGGTGGCTGAAGTGCGCTGGAGCGCCATCATGTTGGAACCACATGTCTCTGCGGGTCGCAAGGGGTATGTCGTCCATGAGCTGCGGAAGCGTGTTCTGGAGTAGTTGCAGGTACGCAGGTTCATCCAAACGGTGTGGAGTGATGACAGGTCCCATCAGATAATCCCCAAGAATTCCGCCCCAGATGTTTACGGTAAATTTCGCCTGGTGAACTCTGATGAACATTGCGCGCGGTCTTCGTCCCCATATGTGGCTGTTTCTGCTGTTGAAGTAGCCATCATGTGTGAAGCATGCCTCATCGGTAAACAAGACATGTGCAGGAAAGGTAGGATTATCGATGCTGCGTTGCAGAAACCACTGGGCAAATCGCACACGTTGGCCCAAGTCCTTGTACTTTCGGTAGGTGGTATGCATGGAGGCTTTGCTCTTGCAAGACCCAAACCACTGACGACTGATTTGAACCCATGTCACGGGTAATGGCGTGTGTTCTAGTTGACGGGTCGTTGGCGACTCTCTCAAGCACCTCTTCTTCAAACGCAGGAGTCTTCGTATTATGCAGTCTTCCACCAATGCACCGGGGACCCATTATCTCGAAGGCGCTGATGAAGGCGAGCAAACATTGTGTGGTGGGGGTGATTTCTGTGTGGAAACCGTTACCTGTACATGAGGTGCGCTCTTCGTCCATTTCCGTTCGCCGTACCGTAACACATTATCATGCCGGTTAACTCGGGAAGAGTGTAGTGATCCATTCGTAATCAATGCCTACACTGTACTGAATCAACGATGAATTGGACAAGGGAAAGGTATTGCCATGTGTTTCCGAAGGACGTTAGCGTACACACATGTACGCACGCACAAACAGATTAAAATTGAGTAACCTAAAGCGTCGGTAACCTACATGCGTGCGTCACAACATAAACTAGTGTACCTTCAATCATCCGTAACTTGGAAGTGAAGCGTCATACAACATACGTTATTTAACAATAAATGTTCCTTATTGTTTGCTCTATCAGCCCTCTGATTTTGTCACAGAGGTTTTGAATCACCCTATATATATATATATATATATATATATATATATATATATATATATATATATATATATATATATATATATATATATATATATATATATATATATATATATATATATATATATATATATATATATATATATATATATATATATATATATATATATATATACTATATATATATATATATACTTATATATATATATATATATATATATATATACTATATATATATATATATATATATATATATATATATATATATATATATGGTTCTCTACTGACAAATCTTTCTGGCCTCTTGCCAAAAACATCTCTAACAACTTCTGTAAATCTGCCTTACCTCATCTTATTCGATCTGATGGTTCTGTTGCTAATTCTGCAACTGAAAAGGCCAATCTCTTCGGCCTCCTATTTTCCTCTAACTCAACCCTGGACGATTCTGGCATTCCTCCTCCTCCTCCTCTCGGGTGCCCTATGGCTTTGCTTGTGATTGCATTTGATCAGGTGCATGGGCTCCGAAAATCTATGAACATTGGGAAGGCAGGTGGCTCGGATGGCGTTCCTCCCCGAGTTTTGAGGGAGTGTGCTTCCATGCTGACCCTGCCCCTCATTCAACTATTTTATCTATGTCTCAATACTAACACTTTCCCTCAGTGTTGGAAGCACGCACATGTCCAACCTATTCCGAAAAAAGGAAGCCATTCTGATAATTATAACTATCGCCCAATAGCTCTCACTTGTATTCTATATAAGATCTTTGAAACCCTTCTCAACTCTTATTTTTTAGATCATCTGGAATCTTATTCACTTCTATCCGATCGCCAGCACGGCTTTCGGCGCTCGAGGTCTGCTGGCGATATACTTTCCTATCTTACTGAATTATGGTTTTCTGCGCTTAGGAATTATGGTGAGACTTGCATGGTTGCGCTTGAAAAAATCCAAAGCATTTGACTGGGTATGGCACGTGTCACTGCTCGCCAAGCTCCCTTCCTTTAGGTTTCCTCTTTCTCTTTGCTTACTTATGTCTAGTTTTCTTTCAAATAGCTCAATATCGGCAGTTTCGATGGAGCGACTTCTTTTTCTGTAAAAGTTGTGTTCCTCAGGGTTCTGTCTTATCTCCTACTTTATTCCTACTTTTCAGTAATGATCTTCTCACCTGCTTATCTAACTCTATCCACCCATATGCTGATGATTCTACCCTTCATTCTTCAACTCATTTCAATTCTACTCTCCCTTTTACTTCTAGAATTGCCTCTCGTCTTAATCTTTCCGATTCTATTCTCGCTGATCTGGATAGAATTTCCGGGTGGGGTCGTCTCAACCTTGTGAAATTCAATTCTTTAAAAACCCAACTTTTACAAATCTCCTCCAAAACACCTTCTAACTTTCCTATCTCTTTCGACGGTTCTCTCGTCTCTCCTGTTGACAATATAAACATCCTTAGCCTTAACATAAACAAAAAAATGTCTAGGAAACCTCACATCACTACTGTTTGCTAGGGCGGCCTCAAAAAGAAACTGGGAGTTGTTTAGACTGCAAGACTTTTTCCTCTTCTCAGTTACTCCAGCTATAAAAGGGTCTCATCTGCTCTTGTATGGAGTACTGCTCTTATATCTGGGGGCCTCTGGTTTCACCCGGCTTTTGGATAGGTCGAGTCTAAGGTCAAAGAGCTTATAAACTGTTCTGTATTTTTCAGTTCACTTGATCCTCTATCTTTGCAGTGCGATGTTGGTGCTTTATCTCTTCTATAGGTACCACAGCGGCAGGTGCTCGAGGGAACTTCTCTCGCATACCACCACCTTTACGACGCCATCGCTAACAAAAGAGTGTGGTGCTAGTATCTACATGAGTTTTATGTTGATATTGGTAACTCCAGGCTAGTTCGCTGATGTGCTTCCGTCTTTCCTGCCACCTCTGTTATGTGGAATTCTCTTCCATCTGTGTTTCCTGCTGAATTTAATCTCCCTCATTATAGCGCCAGCGTTTGTGCTCATTTGCGTAGTTTGTTAGTTGGTGAACTTTTGAGGCGTACAACAGTATATATATATATATATATATATATATATATATATATAACATATATATATATAACAACTATATAATATATATATATATATATAGAGCGTACATACATATATATATATATATATATATATATATATATATATAAGTATCGGTTTTGAAAAAATTTGAGTACTGGTATTGGTGTAATATATATATATATATATATATATATATATATATATATATATATATATATATATATATATATATATATATATATAATATCTATATATTAAAATATAAATATATATGTAAATCTTAACTATACTTCTTTCTTTCATATAACATATATATATATATATATATATATATATATATTTTGAAACCCCATCTTTCTCAAGGATTTAAATGAATATAGGCCAATTGATCTTCAGCAGTTTTATTAACGCTTCTGTCAGATTACACCACGTACTTCCATTCCTTTAAAGAAAAGATAAAAAAAAATTGTAAAAATTTTGACGTGGAAGAATGAAAAAAAAATTTAATATAAACGTAAATATGTTCCTATAATTCATAAAAAAATTTAAAAACAAAAAAAATTACTAATAATCAGTATTTTCAAAAGAAAATAATCAAAAAAATTCAAAATTATAAACCCTCAAAAGAAAAATTACAAAAATTTTTTCTTTTAACGTGCCATGTTCAGAATGGAAAAATAAGAAAAAAATTAGAAAATGTGGGTGTTAAAATGGCGACAAAACTTCCTTAAAATAACCTTAACATGCAGTGTTTTAAATCCCCCCCAAAAAGAAAAGTTTTCTTTTAATGTGCTATGTTCACAAATGGTAAAATAGGAAAAAAATGGAAAATGTGAGTGTTAGAATGGTGGCAAACTTCTTTAAAGATGCCTGTAAATTGCAGTGTTTTTAAATTCCAAAAAAAAAGAAAAAGTTTTCTTTTGACGTGCTATGTTCACAATATTAAAATAAGAAAAAAATGGAAAAGGTGGGTGTTAGAATGGCAACAAAACTTTCTTAAGAATGCCACTAACATGCAATGTTTTAACCATAGGTGTGGAATTCAAAATTCTTTTTTCATTGTTCACAATGAAAATTTTTTTTTTTTTTTTGAAAGAGATGTTAAAAAAAATTAAAAAGTGTATTGTCTAGTATGTCTTCCGCAACTTACAAAGGTGACATGCAACATTCAAGCCAATATATTTTCCTTCAAACCTATCATTCATGAATGCATTATCCGTAGTACTAAAGTCCTATGAATGAAACATTTAAAATTAGGTATAAATAGAAAAATGAAAATCAAAACATTCGTTTGGCAAAAAAAATGAAAGCGCATTTTAAATTTTGTGTACACATAACAAAACATTTGAAATGTAATAAGAAAAACTAAAAAGGTTTAACTATGAATGAAAAATTTAAAATCGGACATTGCCAGACGTATGATGCAAAAAAAAAAAAAAAAATTATAGAGAAATGAAAAGCTAGACTTTTATGAGTAATTTTATTATTATTATTATTATTATTATTATTATTATTATTATTATTATTATTATTATTATTATTATTACTTTTATTATTATTATTATTATTATTATTATTATTATTATTATTATTATTATTATTATTATTATTATTATTATTATTCTGATTTGCACCATAGAACATGAACCGGTATGTATTCAAACTACAATCGCATGCACACACACACACACATGCATATTAAAAAAAAAATAACCTGCCAAATGTTTATAAAATGGTGGGAAAACAAAAAAAAAAAAAAAAAATTTGTAGGCACTTAAAAAAAAATTGTTGAATTAATTCACTATTAGTTCACTAAACAAACGAAAGAAATTTTTGTTTTGGGCAACTTGCCCTCTCCACAGCAAAAACAGACTCCAAGAAAGAAAATCATGTTCTTGAGATAAAACGGATTCAAAAAAAATGTTCGAAACTGTGCTTGACTTTGTCTTGTTGTCCAGAGAAATATTATTATTAGTTGAGCTTTTGAAAATAGTAATTTGAAATAAATAATTTTATCAATTTCATTTGATGTAATAATTCAAACTAGATTATTTAATTAAAGTAAAAAAAAACTAAATCTGACGAATAAAAAGAATAAATCCGAATGTAAATTGAATGAATCGAACACTTGAAAAATTTGAAAAAAATGAAATGTAAAGAGAAATCGAACGAAGAGAAAAGGGAATCAGACAATAGGAAAACTGCTTGTCATGTTCGATGGTAATAAAAATGGGAATGGATCTCATGCATGTAAATTTAGTTTTCTTTCATGAAAAATGTTGAAAATCAAGAGAATGCTGAGAATCGAATTAAAACATTTAATTAAATTTAGTTTTCTTTCATGAAAAATGTTGAAAATCAAGAGAATGCTGAGAATCGAATTAAAACATTTTCACAGTTTTAATATGGATAATTTATTTATCACCTGTACTCCCACTTCAGAAAAGTCTTCATTGTTAGTTGGTATATAGAACCGTTCTATTTTTGACCAGTCCAATGCAAATGTATTTTTTACAGGTTCTGTCGAACCCTTCAAAATCTTTAGTAATTGAGCAAAAATCTAAGGGATCAAATCCTTCAAAACTGTATTCTGATTTATTCTCATCCTTATTTGTTTGGTTCAGATTGTTAAATTCTGCTGGGGTTTTGTAAAAGCACTTTAAATGCTTTTGGTGCACCCTGTATAAGTGTTCCTGTACTTATGTTGCAAGTCGTATAAAACCTCATTATCATATGCTTTCTTGACCATATAAGGTCCATAGTATTTTTTAGCCAATTTGTTAGTCAAAGTATGTCCTTTTAAGATATTTCTTTTTAATACCAAGTCTCCCTCTTTGAATGGTTTGTTTTTCTTTTCTCTCCAGGTGGACTCTGTAGTTTCTATTTTATTTACGATATTTAAGAATAAACTAGCATGTGTTTGGTGAAGCTCACGATGGTAACTATGATTATAAACTTGAACCATTTCGCCAATCTGCAAATCCCATTCACTGGTGACATCCAACATTCATATCATATTGAGCAAAGTCCTATTAACTCTTTCTACGATTCCATTGGTGGGCAGCATATTTGCTGCTGTTAGTTTATGCTGAATATTTCTTTGCTCCAGGAATTGATCAAAAACATTATTCCAAAACTCTGACCTGTTATCCATTTGAACATCCTTAGGCCTTTTTAAGAATGTTGGCAACATTTTTAAAAGCACTCAAGACAGTCTCAGCTTTCTTATTGAGTATGGCTATTGCTATACTTTGAGTATAGGTCGATGTCAACTAACAGATACTTATTTTTCTGTGCAGTCATTGGCAACTCTATTAAAGTAGACAAAATACACCCTCAAAATACACCTTGACAAAGGTATTAATGTTGCACCTTTGATCCTACAAAGTGAAGCTCCCACAGATGTAGCAGAAGATATTTTATCCTTACAGCATTTCCTTCATTTGGATGTTGTAGGCATTGTTAGATCACAACCTGCAAATGAAAAATATTACAAACTGTGATATGTACATTAAATGATTGTAACATGTAATAATGTAATAAATTATCAAATGTACATAAAAAGATATTAGTAAGCATACTATTGTCCAAATACAACACCATCTTTTATCATTAAAGCAGTCACTGACTGGCAACAACTTGCAATCATCAGTGACAGTGTTAATTTCAGGTAAAATCCGTGAAAATGGTGTTTGCCAATTGAATAGAAATGAGATGTGAAAGAGCAAATCTGAAATCAGATTTGGAATCAGCATACTCGAATTAGTATAAAACAGCTGGAAAAGTCCATGCCAGAATTTTTTTTTTTTGTAGACCAGTGTTATTAATGAAGAGAAATTATTATTATTATTATTATTATTAGTATTATTATTATTATTATTATTATTATTATTATTATTATTATTATATAGAAATTAGAAGTAAACTAAGATGTTAATGAATAACAGGGAAACTTTCTATGTGTTAATGCTGTTCTTAATGTATTTACACATTTAAATAAGAATGAAGTGAACACAATTAATTGTTACTTATTATAAATTTGTTAAATTTATTAAAATAATAGAAATTTTTGAAATATACTTTTTCAATTAGTCGTAGTCATCAAAATTTATTATAATCATCATCATCGTAAAAATTCTTAATCGTCCCATCACTAATATATATATATATATATATATATATATATATATATATATATATATATATATATATATATATATATATATATATATATATATATATATTAGGGATGTATAGGAACCAGGTTCCGGCCGGAACTTACCAGAACTTTCTACTTTTTCAAATGTCTTTCTAAAAAAAATTCAGTAATTAATTTGTCATTTACTCAGTTATTATGCATAAAAAATAATAGAGAAAATTGATATATATGAACAAATATGGTGATAAAAATGACCTCGACTCTACAGTATACTTTCGAAAACTTTATATATGAGACAAATTTTA
>JABUQX010095288.1:57500-60494 GCA_015478945.1 Trachelipus rathkii
TAGCATATTTCATACCTTGTTCAGCTCATTCCTTTAATTTAGTGGGATCTAGCGTTGCCACATGTTGTAAACAGGTGGTTTCTTTTTTGCTTTGCTTCAGAATCTTTAATTTTTTCTCGGGCTCTACGCATCATTGGGGGTATCTTAGAATCTTTCTTCAAAGAATATACTGTCAAAACAGTATGTGGTACAAGGTGGTCAGCTCGAGCAGAAGCTTGTAAAAGTTTAAACAAAGGTTTGGAAGCAAGCTATTGTTAAGGCTTTAAACTCTATATCTGAAGATAAAAATGGGAGACCAGTCATTCAGCAAGAGGCAAAGGGAATTTTGAAAAAATTGAGTTCCTATGAAATACTCTTTATACTTGAAATATTTGATTCTGTAAATAAAAAATTGCAACCTGAAGATATGGATGTGGCCACCGTTATTAATTTGTATAACTCTCTGTGTAACTTAGTTAATGAAATTAGTAGTTCATTAGAAACCTACGAAAATTGTGCCAAAGAAAAATTGTAAATCTTTACACAAAAAGACATCAAGAATGTATCTAAACTAAGATCTGAGAAAGAAGAAAATTATCAAATATGCATTCTTCAAGCAAGCTTCAATACTATATTAGATAAACTGTCAACGGAATTTAGGCAAAGTTTTGCATACAGCGAATTTTCAGAAAAGTTTTTATTCTTATCAAATCTCACCGAAAACAACCCAGATGACATTCATAAATCAGCTAAATTATTACAAAAAATCTATCAATCCGACTTAGAAGATTTTGGAGCAGAATGCATTCATTTAAAATGTTTGCTTTTAGAAGAAGGTAATGACAATCAAACCTTGTCCCAATTAAACAAATATTTATATACCAAAAGCCTTCATGATATATATCCAAATCTGAATATTGCTTTAAAATTATTTTTATGTACTCCTGCGACAAAGTGCTCAGCTGAAAGATCATTCTCCACACTTAGAAGGGTTAAAAATTATTTACATTAGTCCCAGTCCCAACAGCGTTTAGTTCATCTTGCTGTACTTGGTATTGAAAATGATTTCACCATAAAATTAGATTACAAAGATATTATTGACAAATTTGCTAACGAAAAGACTAAGATGAAAACCTGTAATGAATCATTAATTTGACATGTAGATGTAATAATGTAAGTATTGATATATATATATATATATATATATATATATATATAAAAATATATAAAATATATATATATATATATATATATATATATATATATATATATATATATATATATATATATATATATATATATATATATATATATATATATATATATATATATATATATATATATATGCTCATCTTCCAACAACAACTTAGTAGCCCAATATATGTATGTATATGTATATAACAATATATATAGCTATTATATATATATATATGTATATATACATAGCATATATATATATATATATATAATAATATATATATATATACTATATATATATATATATATATATATATATATATATATATATATATATACAGTATATATATATATATATAATAACTATATATGCATATATATATATATATATATATGCTCATATATAGAACTAAATTATATAACTGAAGTTAGAGCTAATAACAACTGCTATGCTATAACTATATATATATATATATATATATACTGCAGTAAAATGGGAAGCAGGTCACGGAGGGAAAAACCGGTCAGTTTAATAAATTGTTAATATTTTTAAATTAAAAATTTTTCCAATTGAGAAAGGTTTTTAAGTAGCAAATAGAGTATATTTTAACCATATATAAAAATGTAAGTAAATAACTTACACCTACTAGTCAAAAAAAATTTCCCAAAGTTGGAAATTTTTTTTTTTTTTTTTTTGCAAAAAAATTTTAAAACCTCGTGAATCTCGTAGAATTAAGATATCAGAATTTTGAGTTAGATGCATATTGGGAAGTCTATTTTTAACATTTTCCATGTAAAAATTTAAAATATTAAGCTTATTTTTAAAGTTATTAAGTTTTTTTCAATTTCGGGAACCGGTCAGGCGTCGGGAAAAGCCGGTCAGTATAAACTTGTAAAAAATGTCCTATTTTTTTAGTTTTCAATAATATTTTGTTCTAATTTTTATGCATGTGGTAGACTATAAGACATTTGTTTAATGTTTCTATACATATCTTTCTTCTATTTAGTATAAAATATAAAAAAAAAAAGATCAGACCTCAAAATATATATATACTCTATAAAAAAAAAAAAAAAAAAAAAAAAAAAAAAAAAAAAAGCCCCTATTTTGTTAAAAGTGCAAAATATTATTATTAAAAATTATTAAAATTGATTGTCATAATTTTAAATTATAATATTGTGAAAACACATTCGACAAAAAGTTCCGTGAAATGCGTACATAGGCCTACTCGTAATATAGAGTGCCAATTTTGTTAAAAAAGTTGAAATATTATTATTATTATTAGAAATTATTAATTATTGTCATAATTCTTTTATTTCAATGCTTATTTAGCATAAAAAAATGAAAAATATTCAAAATGTTGTAAAAAATCAACATTTGCAAAATGTTAATAAAATATAACTTAGACTTGTTTTTTTCTATCCAAATTAATTCTATAACATTATTAGACTCTATTTAACATTTAAATTATAATTATAATTAGTTTGGACAAGCACAAAAGAAATAATATTTAATGACCGGTTTTTCCCTACGCCACTGACCGGTTTTCCCCGAATTCATTTTTAGAAAATGGAATTTTTCAAAAATTTTAAAAATATTCATTTCGAGATTTTTATTATTTTCATTGTTCTAAAACATTAAGGAAACTCTAAATGTGAGAAAAAACTATTAAGTATAGATATAACTTAAAATTTCTATTTTTCATGGTTCATTAAAAAAAAAAACGTCTATTTTTGCCAGTTTTCCCCCATTTTATTCTATATATATATATATATATATATATATATATATATATATATATATATATATATATATATATA
>JABUQX010095289.1:20000-35000 GCA_015478945.1 Trachelipus rathkii
AAGAAGGGATAGAAATTTATCTCAATATTAATTTTAGACGACCATTTATGGATCTTCATTGCGCGCAAAATAAGAGATAAAAAGTATAAAATGATTAGAAAAAATGTTCAATTTTAATTTCAGGAGAGGATTCGTGGATCTTCACTGGTGTTCTCCCAAATCACTACGTACCTCCAGATGGTTTTTGTTTTGATAACCAGTGCGGGGATGACCCAATTATGGACGATCCTAGACTCGAAGATTATAATAAAGATGATAAGGTATTTATCGAAGATTATGATAAAGATGATAAGGTATTTATCCTTATATATAAACGAGGATGGTTTATGTATGAACACATAGGGTGTTTGCTAAACTATATATATTTTTGAATTAAAAATTAAGATCTTTAATTGTAACATGATGATAATGATATGAATTTATATATCTTAAAAACCAACATTAATTCTTTGAAACAGCTAATATATCCAGCTACTGCTTTCAGGTCAGTAGGTTTATAGACGCTGTAACGGCCGAAGCAGGAGGCTATATTTCAAATCAAAATATTATAATGACAATGGGATCGGATTTCCACTACGTTAACGCGAACTCCTGGTACAAAAATTTAGACAAACTTATAAAGTAATTATTATCTGGGTGTATTGTGATTAATAAACACATTCAAAAATATGATTATCTTCTAAATATGAAATCAGTATGAGATTAAACTGATGGTAACTTATTCTGACATTGACATTTTATTATATTTTTAGATATGTAAACGAGTTACAGTCCAATGGTTCGAACATTAATTTGATATATTCAACACCATCATGCTATTTGGATGCTTTGCACAATGAAAATATCACATGGCCAACTAAAACTGATGACTTCTTTCCTTACGCCACAGATTATCACACCTATTGGTCCGGATACTTTACCTCAAGACCAACTTTGAAAGGTTTCGAAAAGCAGGGCAATAATATTTTACAAGTAGGTTTAGTTTTTCTCTTTATGAATCGCTAGAGAATTTTATTATTCTTTTATTCAGCTTAATGTATAAACACCAGTAACGCTTAATTCATCTAAAGTTTATTAATAATGGCATATAAAAAATAGCGCATAATTAGTATACGAAAAAAAGAATGTTTAATTTAAAAATCAAACTGAATAGCTAAGAAATATTTAGTAAATTTAAAAATAATCTGAACGGCAACACATAACATGGGTTATTTATGTACATATATATATATATATATATATATATATATATATACCCATATATATATATATATATAATATATATATATATATATATATACATCTTCTTAACCATATATATATATATATATATATATATATATATATATTATATATATATATATATATATATATATATATATATATATATATATATATATATATATATCTAATTATACCTTTAATTACTATATATATATATATATAATATATATAATAATATTTGTTTATATATATATAGCCAACAACTTAATAGCCAATTATATATATATATATATATATATATATATATATTTTCATCCAGTTCCCCAAATTTGCCCTAATATTGTTGAGAAGAAACTTAAATTTAAATATCTTATATAAAAAAGCAAAAAACAAAAGAAAATCTAGCTCATTTTTGTAGCGCATGTAAAAAGTATTTATATTTAAACGTTTACTCTTGTTAGGTTATCAAACAATTCGCCTCTTTGACCGGAACTGCTGCAGATGAGTCCATAACAACATTAGCTGAGGCAATGGGAGTAGCACAACATCATGACGCTGTTGCAGGTACATCCAAACAACACGTCGCTGACGATTATTACCTGATGCTTACCAAAGGAGTTGATAGCGCAAGAAGTCTGCTATCTAAAGGATTTAGGTAAATATCTTATATTCATATACGTTTATTGTTATTGTTATTGTTATTGTTATTGTTATTGTTATTGTTATTGTTATTGTTATTGTTATTATTATTATTATTATTATTATTATTATTATTATTATTATTATTATTATTATTATTATTATTATTATTATTATTATTATTATTATTATTATTATTATTATTATTATTATTATTTTTTCAGCTATTTTACTGGTAATGATGAATCAACAGAATTTACTTACTGTCCTTTGTTGAATATTTCTTCTTGTTCTTACTTAGAAGGAAAGACTTCTTTCGTAGTCAATGTTTACAACTCAATTGAAGACCTAAAAGTTTTGTCAGGGGTTCAGTAGAGATTTCTGTCATTTAAGATAGCATTATCTCTCCAAAAGCCTTTCTCCCTCTCTCTCTCTCTCATTTAAGATAGCATTCTCTCTCTCCCTCTCTCTCTCTCTTTTTCTCTCTCATTTAAGATAAAATTATCTCTCTCTCTCTCTCTCTCTCTCTCTCTCTCTCTCTCTCTCTCTCTCTCTCTCTCTCTCTCTCTCTCTCTCCCTCTCCTCTCTCTCTCTCTCTCTCTCAATACGGCATTTGAAATTATTTTTTTTTATCTTACGCGAATTGAAAAATAGAAGTTTTCTGCCTATCTTTATGCTAAAACTTTTACTTTTATTTATAGGAAACTTCTTAGAGAGCCAAGTTGTCCCTCTACCGGATCAAATAGTGAACCTTCCAGGAAGAACTTCTACTGCAAAATACGATCTTGTCTTTTATGCCCCAGGTATACCCGCATTAGGTGCCCATCAGTATCTTGTTGATGTAGAATCAGAAGAATCGATCAACAAAAGAAGCTCTGTTCTGTCCAAAATTAGGAAAATTAACAAAGGAAAAGATACTGTCATTGAAAATAAGGTTATTAATCTTAATGAATAAAACGAAAAGTTACTAAATTAAGCCTAACAGCCTAACATTTTTTGACTTTTTGAATTAAATAAAGAAACTCAAAACATATTAATTTATACTTATAAAGCATTTCAATAACTATATTTTAATCATAAAATTAAATTATTGACCTTTTAGGGTATTTTAATTTATTTATCCATATTTAAAATTAATTACTTAATTAAATAAATTAATTAATTTTCTATTTAAAATTAATGATTTCAGAAGCTGCAATTGACTCTCGACGGAGACACAAATAAATTAAAAAGAATTGGAATTAAAAGAAGCCATGGATCTGAGAACGTAATTATATCCTGTTTCTCTCTCTCTCTCTCTCTCTCTCTCTCTCTCTCTCTCTCTCTCTCTCTCTCTCTCTCTCTCTCTCTCTCTCTCTCTCTCTCTCTCTCTCTCTCTCTCTCTCTCAATATTAGGCGACTGATACTCTCTCTCTCTCTCTCTCTCTCTCTCTCTCTCTCTCTCTCTCTCTTCTCTCTCTCTCTCTCTCTCTCTCTCTCTCTCTCTCTCTCTCTCTCTCTCTCTCTCTCTCTCTCTCTCTCTCTCTAAATAATAATAATAATAATAATAATAATAATAATAATAATAATAATAATAATAATAATAATAATAATAATAATAATAATAATAATAATAATAATAATAATAATAATAATAATAATAATAATAATAAAAATAATAAAAAAATAATAAAGAAATAAAAATAAAAATAAAAACAAAAATTAAAATTAAAATAAAAATTAAGATTAAGATTAAGATTAAAATAATAATAATAATAATAATAATAATAATAATAATAATAATAATAATAATAATAATAATAATAATAATAATATAATAATAATAATAATAATAATAATAATAATAATAATAATAATAATAATAATAATAATAATAATAAAATAATAATATATTAATAATAATAATAATTTAATTTTAATTTTAATTTAAATTTAAATTTAATTTAATTTAAATTTAAATTTAAGAAAAATCAAAGTTTAAATTTTAATTTTTAATTGCCAATTTTAATTTTAATTTTAATTTTAAATTTTAATTTAAATTTAAATTTAAATTTAAATTTAAATTTAAATTTAAATTTAAATTTTAAATTTAAATTTTAATTTTAATTTTAATTTTAATATTAATTTAATTTTAATTTTAATTTTAATTTTAATTTTAATTTTAATTTTAATTTTAATTTTAATTTTAATTTTAATTTTAATTTAAATTTAAATTTAAATTTAAATTTAAATTTAAATTTTAATTTTAATTTTAATTTTAATTTTAATTTTAATTTAAATTTTAATTTTAATTTTAATTTTAATTTTAATTTTAATTTTAAATTTAAATTTAAATTTAAATTTTAATTTTAATTTTAATTTTAATTTTTTAATTTTAATTTTAATTTTAATTTTAATTTTAATTTTATTTTAATTTTAATTTTAATTTTAATTTTAATTTTAATTTAAATTTAAATTTTAATTTTAATTTTAATTTTAATTTTAATTTTAATTTTAATTTTAGTTGTTGTTGTTGTTGTTGTTGTTGTTGTTGTTGTTGTTGTTGTTGTTGTTGTTGTTGTTGTTGTTGTTATAATTATTATTATTTTTATTATTATTATTTTTATTATTATTATTTTTATTATTATTATTTTTATTATTATTATTTTTATTATTATTATTATTATTATTATTATTAATATATTTATTATTATTAATGAAGGAAAACATAATTAAAAGAAGCAGTAGTTTACGAATGATAATAGCAGTACCAGTTGAAGAAAATAGAGAGCCAAAGATTTTCTTTCAAGTCTAATTAAATCTCTTACATATAAAACAGAATTCAATTTAAATTCTTTTAAAATTAGACCTGCGTATAAATATTTTGTTAAAATAATTTCTTGTTGAAACTTAAAAACATTAAATAAGAAATTTAAAATTAGACTTGCATAAATATTTTGTTAAAATAATTTCCTGTTGTTTGTAATTCATGTATTATTATTTTTTGTTTTTTAGGAAGTGGATTCTTGGGCAACCTTTAACGTAAGTATAAAGAAATAAAACAATTCTTTAATATTTCAAATTCAGATAAGCATTTATTAAAATATTAATTTCTTATTATATATTAATTATTAGGTGATTTGCTTGTCTGAAATCTTATATGATTTCTTAATAACTAATTAGGGTTCTTAATTAATTAAGCTCTAAGCTAACGTAAAATTGTTTTGTTATTTTTATATCTTATGAAATATCCTGATAGCTAATAAGGGTTCCTTGATAAGAGAAAAGGCTCAAGAAAAGTATATAAATTTATTGAGAATATTATTTTACAAATAAAATATTGTCAATATCGATAAAATATGATTTGATAATTTAATCCTCATATTCCAAGCTACAGTTATTTTAAACTAAAAGAAAAACTCTTTAATTTTGATCAAGATTTAGACAGATATTTTTAACTGGATGATATTTATATAAAAATACTTATTATTGTTTTTAGTCTCTAATATATATATATATATATATATATATATATATATATATATATATATATATATATATTATATATATATATATATATATATATATATCAACCTTATATCAACTCAAAAGATTATGTAACTTATATGTAACTTATATATATATATAACTGCTAATATATATATATATATATATATATATATATATATATATATATTATGATTATTATTTCTGGTCGAGTAAAATATGTAGCCGTGTCGACTCTCCGAATTTGCTCTTTTCCAATGGTTGCTGCTAGTGAATAATGGACAAACCTCTTAGTAAAATTACTTGGAAACTCCGAAGAAATAATGAATGTTGTCAATTCTAATCCTTGCAAGAAGAAAACTCCACCACAAAGAAATAAAACCAGTGGAATCTTAGCAAAGAATTTGAGCCATGTACTTAAAACCAAGATTCGTACATTGATGAGGAAATCAACGATCGATACGATGTATTTCTTAACGACGAAGAGATACTATCTGAGAAAATACCGATATGGGAGCTATTTAATTGAAGGAAACTCCTATTTTGTTCAGAAAAGTCAAACCATTGTTTCTGTTAAGGGTGATGGTATTATTAGGTAGACCTAGCGAATAATAGTAATGTTAATAGTGGTAATAGTGAAGGTTATAATATTAATAATAACACCTTCCTCCTTGAATAGCGCTCTGTCCGTGAGTGGTGGTAACATTTGTAAATATAGTATGTATATATATATATATATATATATATATATATATATATATATATATATATATATATATATATATATATATATATATATATATATAACTACAATTATATAATATATATATATATATATATATATATATATATATATATATATTGATGATAATGATAATGTGATATTAGTAAAGGGTGATTCAATTATGGTGAAATGTTTGGTATTTGATAAAGTCAAAAATAAGGTAAAAGTTCCTATAAGGTATGACGTGTGTGCTTAGTTTTCCATCTAGTTTGTGTATGTGTTTTTTACTAAATATTTTAGCATCTACCAAATAAGTAGATCCACAAACTATATTTGGGATGAGCTAGTGTTGTGTGTAGTGCTGAATGACGACAAAAGAAGTATCAAATTAACAATAAATTTAAAAATGGCGGCAGTTAAAAGTATTTGAGGTGACATTCCATGAAAGCGGATGACTTAGGTTAAAATGTTAAGGAAGCAAAAAACACCTATTGTTGAACGCAGAATCAAATAGTATAACATTTAATAAATTATGACTATTAATAATGGAGAATGTAAATTTTAGTAATTGGAAACATCTCATTTAAATAATAACAACTTTCCACAAACCTTCTCAACTTCCATTAAAAACATTTCAGCTACATTGTTGACAAAAACAACCAACCACTGTATACAATAAATGCACTGTAGCTCATTGAATGTGTGTGTCTCTTACGTGTTTCTTTCGTTCTTGAATATGGATAGTAATTACCACATGTATTCATACTCTGTACTAGCTGACATGCATCTAATGTATGGGATGGCACGCTGCAATAGTTCTGTAACAAGATGTTTATACCAAGAGAAATATCCCAACCGAATTTGTCCAAGCGCAAGGTTTTTTGCCACTATTCATCAATGCCTTTCTGAAACAGGGTATTTGCAGTCCAAAGAGCACACTAATGCAGGCAGACCCCGATCTACTAGGACTGTTGATTTAGAAGAATTAGTTCTTAATGAAATTTCTGAGCATCCTGAAAAGAGCACGCGTGAATTGTCACTACAGTTTAATTCGAACCAATCTAGTATTTGGAGGTTACTACACGAGCAACAGTTACACCCGTACCACGTCCATCAGGTTCATACTCTATTGCCACGTGACTATGCTCCTCGTGTTGTTATTTGTCAATGGTTTTTGAACAAATGTATTGACCCAAACTTTTTAACGAAGGTTTTATTTACCGGTGAGGCTCACTTTACAAGAACAGCTTTCGTTAACGTTCATAACGACCACATTTGGGTAGACGAGAATCCTCATGCCATTAAAAGGAATCGTTCACAACATCAGTTTTCAGTAAACATTTGGGCAGGAATTTTTCATGATCATGTACTCATGTTCGAGCTTCCTCCCAGGCTTAATGGCATAATCTACTTAAACTTTTGAAACATTAGCTCCGTACCTTGTTTGATGATGTACCTCTTTCAGTTGCGCCAAAACATGTGGTTTGTGCATGATGGGGCTCCTGTACACTTTAGTGCTGCAGTTCGTGAACACCTGAATGAGACCTTTCCCAATCAATGGATAGGTCTAATGATTAAATTTATGCTTGAGAAGGTCAAGGTATGTGTGGTTTTAAAATATAATCCATCTGCGGGTGGTTGTGGAAAGTGTCGTTTTCTGGGATAATCTGTATGATGTTTTGGATGGAGTGAGAAGGGGCTTCAGATTGACTGAGTTGGGCAACTTAAATGGTTGGATAGGTGAACGAAAAAGGGATGGTATAACAAGTGCCCTTGGGGTGGCGGAAAGAAAGGAGAATGGTAGGAAGGTGTTTGATTTCTGAGGCAAGAGGTATGTATGCATGTAATACATTATTCTTGCATAAGAGTATTCATTAGTATACGAGAGTTGGGTATCGATGTGAAAAGTATGATTCATTTTGTGTTGATGAAGAAGGAGATGTTGAAGTATATGATGGATGCTAAATCAGTGAGGAGGTTGGGGACGAAATATCAGATCATTACATTGTTTTTTGTAAGATTAAGTCAGTGGGGGCATGGATGGAGAGAAAGGAGATAAGGAAGGAATTTGTATGAATTAAGAGTGAGAAGTTAAGTGAACAAAGTTATAAGAAAAAGTATCTGAGAGCATTTGCAAATAAATAAGTTGATTGTGAACAAGTTGAAACTGAACAAATACGGGTGCAAATGAAAGAAGTCTTTATTAATAGTGCAAGAGAAGTATGTGGATGTGCTAAAGTAGGAAGTAAGAATGTTAATAGTGAGTGGTGGAATGAAGAGGTGTTGCAAGCGGTTGAAAGTAAAAAAGTGGCATGATTGAATGTGGTAATACCGAATGATGAGGTCTAAAAGGAAAGATGTATGGAAATATATAAGGAGGAAAAAGGAAGGTTAAAAGTTGCATACGTAAGCGGAAAAAAGAGGTAAATAAAGTGTTTGGAAGGAGGGTGAATGAATATTTACAAGGGAATAGGAAGTTCTTCTGGAAGGAAGTACGAAAGGCTAAAAACGAGAGTAAGGGGAATCTTAATTGAACAATGAATTGGGATGATACTTTCGTGACTAATGAAATGGATGTGAGGAGAGTGTGGAGGGAACACTTCGAAAATCAGCATACATTGGTAATAATGAAGAGGTAGTAGTGAATGTGTGTGTAGAGGTTTGATAGAAATAGGTATTATGGGGATGAGGTAATAGGTAGGGAAGAGGTAATATGTAGAGTGAGAAAGTTGAAAAATGGTAAGTTCGCAGGTAAATATGGAATTACTGGGAAATGATCAAGAATGGAGGAGAGATTTTGATCGACTGGATATGGAAGTTGTGTAACAAAGGGTTTATGGAGGGAATAGTTCAGAAGGATTGGAGGAGATCAACAATAGTACCCTAGTATAAGGGTAAGGAAGATAAGGGGAACTGTAATAAGTATAGGGGAATTAGTTTATTGAGTGTTATAAGGAAGAGATATATGCTGGTATTTTGGTCGAAAGACTACGTGGAGTGACTGAATTACTGATTGGCGAAGAATTGGTAGAGGTTACGTAGATCAAATCTTTATATTGCAAAAATTGATTGAAAAAGAGAGAGGAGAAGAATAAATTTTATTTAGGTTTTATGAACTTACAACAGGCGTATAACAAGATTAATATGAAAGCTTTGAAACAGGTGTTTGTGATATCTAACGTTGGTGAGAGGTTATTGAATGTAATGAAAGATATGTTTGTCGATAGTGAAGCGCTTGTAGGAATAACAAGGTTAATAACAAGATTAATATAAAAGCTTTTTTTATGTAACAGGTGTCAGTGATATTTGGTGTAGGTGATAGGTTTCTGAATGTAGTGAGAAATATGTACGAAGATAGTGAAGCGTGTGTAGGCAAAAATGAAGGTGCAAGTGAGTAGTTTACTATTAATTAGTGATGCAGGTAACATCCGCATCCGCATCCACATCCACATCCGAGGAGCAACCGCACATTATTAAAGATCCGCATCCCGCATCCGCGCTGCCCTGCGGATGTTGCGCGGATATTTATTGTCGAGATTTGATAAAGAATTTTATAATAAAAATACTTAAGATGAATCTGAACGCAAGCTAAAAAACTGGGAAATATCCAATTCGCATGTTCATTATGTTTTAAGAGAAGCAACACGAAAAAAGCTTTATTTTTATCGGGAATTAATAATCTAGATTGTGTGTCTTATAAACTTCAGTTAGTTATAAAATCTGGCTTAGAGTCACAGAAATCTGTAACTGACATCATTTCAAAATGCAGGACTATATCAGCCTATTTTCATCATTCAACAATGGCACAAAATGAGTTGAAAGCAATTCAAAAACGGATTGATTTTACATATCTTGCTATTATCAAGACGTTCCAACTCGCTGGAATAGTACACTTCATATGATGGAAAGAATGGTATTGCTCAAAGAATCTCTTGCTTTGTGCGCCAGTTCGAGTTCCAAAGTTAACATTCTTACTGAAAATGACATCATATCACACTGCATTAAGCTATTGAAACCATTTGAAGAAATTCCCCCCAAAATTAGCGCCTCTGTATATAGCTTTTGTCTCCGATGTAATATCATTAATCTCAACGCTAAGGAAGCTTTTTGAACCATCTTCAAATGAAAATGATGACGGTTTAAAAAGAATGAAAGACTTAATAAAACTAGAGCTAGGAAAACGCTTTGGTTCTGTGGAAATTAATGACATTCATATTATTGCAATTTACTTAGATCCCCGTTATAAAGGCAAGTTTTTTTTTGTAACATTATTAGAACAAGTTAAATCGTCATGAATATATATATATATATATATATATATATATATATATATATATATATATATATATATATATATATATATATATATATATAACATACATATATATATATATAAATATATAACTGCTATATGTATATATATATATATATATATATATATATATATATATATATATATATATATATATATATATATAGATATAACAGCTATATATTTATTTATAAATTTATTATATATAAATATATATATATATATATATATATATATATATATATATATATATATAACATCCGCGGATATTAGAATCAAATATCCGCATCCGCACATACATCCACATCCGCGGATGCGAAAAAAAATGACATCTGCTGCATCACTACTATTAATAGATGGGTGATGCAAGGATGTGTTATGTCTCTTTGGTTATTTAATTTCTATATGGATAGGGTGATGAAAGAATTAGAGGTAAGGTTGGTAGGGGAGGATGTTAGACTGAGGGAGAATGGAAGAAAGTGGAGGGTGCCCTTCTTATTATTGTACGCTGATGATTTGGTTTTGTGTGGTGAATCTGAAAAGAGTTTGAGTGGATTGGTTTAGAGGTTTGACAGAGTGTGTAAAAGGAGGGGTCTGAAAGTAAATGTAGATAAGAATAAGGTGATGATAGTGAGTGAAGGGAGTCCGCAGTGTGAAATTGTGTTGGATGGTGAGCAATTGGAACAAGCATCCGGATTTAAATATTTAGGCTGTATGTTGGATGCAAAGAGAACGGATGACCCAAATTGCAGTAGGAAAGTTTGAATGGTAGGAAGGTGGCTGGTGCAGTTAAATTCTTGGTGAATTCAAAGGAACTAAGTTTTGAGTACGCTAGGGTTTTACATAAGGGTATATTGTTACCGGTGTTAATGTATGGTAATGAAACTATGGTGATAAATACGAGGTAAAGATCTAAGGTACAATCTGTTCAGATAACCGTGTTAAAGGAGAGAATAATTGATAAAATTAGGAATGAACTTCTTTGGGACCTGTTTGATGTGAAGGAAGGCATAAATGAAAGAATAAAAGAGAGTGTATTAAGATGGTTTTATTATATGGGACGGATGCATGATAGTCGGTTGGTTAATCAGATATATAGTGGCCTGCATAGTGGAGATCAACCGACTGGGAGACCAAAGAAAAAGGTGGATTGAGTTAGTAAAGGAATGTCTGAAGGAAAGGAATGTGGGTTTAGCAGAGGGGAAAAGAAAGGTGCATTATAAAGTGAAAGGCGGGGTTTTGTGAGTGAGTTTGGTAGTGGGTCTGACCCAAGGGATGAACCCTATATTGACGAGATACCACAGTCAGGGTCCGTCGCAATCTTGAGAAGTACTATGGTGGGTTTTTTAGTACTACGAGCTCTCTCTTAAGGGTATTGAGTGGATGGCTAAGGGGGGAGGAAAATTCCATTCTACTTACGTCATGATTTTTTACTTAGCTATCCTATTTACGTGCATGTTACGCACCTTACCCCACATCTGTGGAAAGTAAGGTGAATATATATATAATATATATATATATATATATATAATATATATATATATAAAATACAACTAAAAAATAATATAACAACAATATTAACATAATAATATATATATAGCAATATATAACTTAATAATATATATATGAAAATATATATATATATATAATATATATATATATATATATATATATATATATATATAATATATATGTATTTATTATACTTTTCTTATTCCAATATATATATATAGCATAACATAATATATATATAACTATATACTCTAATATAATAATATATATGTATATATATATGCATATACCCGCTGCTGCTGCTGCTATGCTGCTATAACAACCTTAGCACCGCTGTATATAATATATATATATGAAATAAAATCATATAAAAAAAAATAATCAAACACTAGAAAACAAATATGTAAATAACTTTCAATATTTTATGCATCCGCAGCATTTTCATTTAATAACTGCGAACGCGGATGCGGGTGCGAAGATGCGGGTGCGGATGCCGATGTGGATGCGGATATCACATGCATCACTAATATATATGTATATAAATATATATATATATATATATATATATATATATATATATAGCATATATGCTTAACAACATGCTGCTGCTGTATAACAACCTTATAATAATATATAGCATATATATATATATATATATATATATATATATATATATATATATATATATACTATATAATAATATATATATATATATATATATATATATATATATATATATATATATATATATATATATATATATTTCTTAATATAATATAATATAAGATTACTATTACATAGGTTACTCAAGATTGGAAATGGTACAAAGGAATGGATGGAGATAATCACGACTTTGACAACAGGGCCTCTGGGGCTTATATTTTCCGACCGGATGGTTACAGTCAAGAATTAACAGATCAAGTTACCTCAACAGTTATCGATGGTATTATTATTATTATTATTATTATTATTATTATTATTATTATTATTATTATTATTATTATTATTATTATTCATATTTTAATATATTCTCTACTGCTTTATTACTTTTAAAATCGCAAAGTCGGAAATACCTTTTATATTACTGTGCATAAAGTTTTGTTACGAATACTTAACATTGCATTGCAGGTCCTCTCGTTGAAGAGATCCACCAAGAGTGGACCTCGTGGGTGACGCAAGTCTTGAGGACGTATCAAGATAAAAACTATGTTGAAATTGAATGGCTTGTTGGTCCTATTCCTGTTGAGTAAGTGGGATATATATATATATATATATAAACTATATATATATATATATATATATATATATATATATATATATATATATTATATATATATATATCTTTATATGCTATATATATATATACTCAAGCTATATATATGTATAATAACCTTATATATATATATATATATACTCTTAATATAACTATAACATATAGCAACACATATATATATAGCAACATAATATATATATATATATATATCTTTGCTGTCGAGTATACTGCTATATGCTATGCTGTATATAATATATATATATATATATAATCAATACAGAATATAATATATATATATATATATATATATATATATATATATATATATATATATATAATATAATATATATATATATATATATAAATAATAACTCTATATTCTATATATATATATATACTTTATATATATATGCAACGAATCCTCAGTAACTTTTTTATTATATATATACTCTCTCTCTCTCTCTCTCTATATATATATGTATATATGTATGTATAATAATAATAATATATATATATATATATATATATATATATATATATACTCTTATATATATATATATATATACTCTTTCTTTCTTTCTATCTATATGTAATAATATATACATGTATAACATATATACTGTATATATGTATAGTAATAACTATCTATAGCTATGTATAACATATATATGTAACTATCATATATATATATAATATAATAGCAACCTTCTGTAATATATATTTTACATATATGTAATAATATATATATTTAACTGCTATAACCTTAGCCTTATATATATATGTATATATGCTCTAATAATATATATACATATATATTATAATATATATATATATAATAATAATATATATGTATATAATAATATATATATATATATATATATATATATATATAATAATAAATTTTAGCAACCAAAAAGTTCACATTAGATACTTTATTTATTGCTATTTTACAAGTTTTCTTTAATTTAAAATTGATTCAATGGTTACTTATAGTATCAAGTTATTGCTTTTCTTTCATTATTCTTAAACGTTGTTAATTATTTTATTAATTTCTTTATTATTTTTTTTTATTTTATTAAATATTGTTTGCCATTATTTTTTATTATGTATAGTATTTAAACATAATATTTATGAACATTGTATTTAATTTTATACTCTAAATACACATACAATCTCCGCTATTCGATTTCAGTACGAACACTCAACTTTTTTAATGGATTGAAAATTAGCGTTATTTAATAGCTATTACTCTTACACTTTTTGTTTCAATTTTGCATAATCTATTTATTATGTAATATTTTCATTTATTTGGTAAATTTTCGCAAAAAAATAAGAGAATTTTATCGTAACATTATGAAATTTGTAAATGATCGATCGTTTTCATGTTAACACTTGCTAAGCACGGGATAGGGGTCACCTCTGATATATATATATATATATATATATATATATATATATATATATATATATATATATATATATATATATATATATATATATATATATACCTGCTGGCTTAAGAAAAAAAGAAAGAAAGACACTTTAGAGTGAATCTTCACTTACCAGGATTAGATCCCGGGCCCTCGCGAACGGTATGCCGAGCGTGTTACCACTCAACCACGACAAGCTAAAAAAGATACGCGACTTAAACTTATGAAATATTCAATAAGAATAAGGACCGCCTATGTCCGGACAGATACCTCAGCCACGCATCTCCACTTGCACTCCGGGTCAAAGGTAACACAGGACCCATGGTAAGGAGACCACTCTAGATCGGGTATAATTTTTATAGATGTAAATACTGCAATTAAACCGCAGTTCAATTTGTAT
>JABUQX010095289.1:40000-42500 GCA_015478945.1 Trachelipus rathkii
AGTATATTAATAGTTAAAAGTATTAAAGACTTGAAATGTGAAATATAACAATGATAATATTTTTCACAAGATAATCATACGAAAACAGCACGTGAAAGATGAGTTATCCAATGACGTTTTTGTGACTCTTAAACCTCAACCGCGTGTATTTACTACAAGACTGATTAGTTCTGCATAGGTTTGGCCGAGCACCGGAACGCACCACACCGCACTACACCTCACCGTACCAGAGTAAGCACACCGCACCGCACCAAAAGTCATTTTTATCGCACGGACTGCACCGCACCGAACCGCACCGCACCTTTAGGTTTCAATGCGCACCGAGCTCCGCACCGCACCGGGACACTGAAATTGTTAGCTCACGCCGCACCGCACCGCGCCGCACAGATGAGTCTGCCAACCATTAACTGATAAGTTCTTCACACTGTATAACTCTTAGAGCAGCCTGCCAGTAACGATCAGCAGAAGAGCGGGGAACAAGAAACATCGTGGCAGGAATTCTTTCTTCTGGAAACGTAAAGAGAGTGCAGGAAAGAAAGAAGCTGACTGTGGAAAAGGACTAGAAAGAGGAGGAGATGTTAATGGTTAACAATATCAGAATCAGGGTGTTGTAGATGATGAAGATAAATAATCATCCGAAGATTGATTTTTTTATTTAATTTTTTTTTTTTTTTTTTTTTTTTTTTTTTTTTAGGCACAAATTGCTTTTTTAATTATTATTTTTATTTAAGTTAGTAATTAGTTCTAATCATTACCTAATTAATAATAAGTTTAGTCAATATAATTACTATTTAGTTAAAATTTAAGTTATTTAAATTATATATATATATATATATATTGTATATTGATTTAACCAGCCTAATAGAAGTTCAATAGTTCTAGGGGCTCTAATTTAATTTATTTCTTTATTAAAGTATTTTTAAATTTATTACAGTAGTTTTCTTAAATGAAATATGCTTATCATTAATTAGGTGATAATTAGAATTAATTAGTAATTTAAAAAAAAAAAATTGCCTAAAAAATCAAAAAATCATGATTTCTTATTTAAATCACGTAAAAAATCAGTTGATTTAAATCGTTTGATTTTTTTTCGTGCCATCTAACTAATTTTTTTTTCCTTTGGAAGGAGCTGTGAAGGTTAAGAGGATTGAAGATCTGTGTGGATGGCACCACTTGCCTTTCCCTTCAGGTCAGAGGACCAGGATTCTGATAATGATAGCAATGAAGAAAATCTTCCACCAAAGAAGAAATAACCCTATCACATGGGAGAGTAGACAACAATAATACTACACTTCCTCATTACGATGTAAAGGGGATCTCGGTGTCCTCTGGTAGGCTAGCTCGTAATACTTTTATGTTATAATATATGTGCACTGACGCTACTAATTTCTCATATTTTTCAGACTTAGTTGCAGTTTGAAGTTGTTAATTAATTAAAGTCTATTTTCGTAATTATTAGTAAAAATTTATTATAATTATTAACATAATACGTGGTCATTGTACCATCTATAACTACCAAATAGAATAAATTTAGATCAGAGAAAAGTTCTTCACTGAAAGTTACAACCTAAAAAGGTATGTCACAAATAATATTCTTTTATCGTAAAAGAATATTGCAATATCTGAAAATATTAATAGTATAAATATCATTAGCTAAATATAAATCTAATCCGAAAATCATATTCAAAGACTTCTTTTTCCTGGCTGAAAAAGTAGAAAATAATTTTTCTGGAGGGAATAGTACAAAGAACCTTATTTTTCATGGCTGAAAAAGCTGAACAATAATTCTTTTTTCCGGCGCAAATAGGGCTACCATTCTTTTTCCTGGCGGAAGAAGTCTCAGTTCCTTTTCCGAAAGGAAAACGTTTCTCTTTCCTGGAGAAAAGATTGCCTGTGTTACCATTTTTGTAAAGGGATCAAAAAAGCCATTAACTTATCACACAGGCTAAGTCCATGTACATCATATATCCTAGCTGTTAAAATCCTCTAATTGAAAATTTTAGTAACTCCTACCGGTATCGATTTATTGCACCTTTTTTTTTTTAATATTGAATACTATTTGCTCAAAACTAAATCATCCTAAATTAAATAAATCCTTGATCAGAATTAAAAGTTCTTCGTAAGACATTCCAACTATAAAAGTTGACAATATTCGAATTCACGAACTATCAATCGTCTGAGGTGTAAATAAATAATATAGCTTTTATAATTGAGTCTCATTAACCTCCTTGCAATCATCTGTATTTAAAGATTTTTTTTCCAGAGCCTCTCCGGCAGAGCTCCAGAAGGAATACATACTCCGACCTAGTCCCATCATTTACCTACCATAAGATTAAAGTCTATTAGTTTCACTAATCTAACTGAGTACTTAGCATTTGATTTTCATAGACCCATTTAGTCTCTGATAAAGTTCACATGGGCTTTAAGGATAAGTTATCAAGTTAGATTTGGGTACGCCTCCTTCACTTGGAATTCCATGGGTAAACAACTAGTCAAACAC
>JABUQX010095290.1:5000-12500 GCA_015478945.1 Trachelipus rathkii
ATGGGGCCTGGCACCACCTGGTCCAGGCGCATTTGGCTCGCTGTTACAACCAGAGTAATCTACAAAGGCAACACGATGTTTGAGATAACTGATAACGGCCATCTGAAATATAAAGATTAATCAGCGTGGCTTCATTGACGCGGTGCATAAAAGTGGATAGTTCATATGTATAATAATATGTAATAATATGTATATAATATGTATATTAATAATAATATATATAATATATTATATATATAATAATAATATAAATAATATAATAACCAATAATAATAATAATAATAATAATATATATATATATGTATAATAATAATAATAATAATAATATAATAATAATAATAATAATAATATATAATATAATATAATATGTAATATCAATAATAAATATATATAATAATAATAATAACTAATAATAATAATATATATATAATAATATATATATATATATAATAATAATAATAATATATAATATATATGTAATAATAATAATAATAATATATATCATAATATATATATACATAACTATACTATATATATATATATATCTTTATATATATATATATATATATATATATATATATATATATATATATATATAAATATATATATATATATATATATATAAATTAATATTTTTATTTTCATCTATATATTACAACCTCTAATGACAAACCAATCCAAATTTAACATCCCTATTGCTGAAAGAATGATTTCTTATATAAAGATGGCATGCTTTCTTCTTAATTTTCCTGTTATGCCCCCTGGTCTTCTTCCGTCCGTGCTCTACTATGAAGAATTTATTGGTCTCCGTATTATCAATAGATGTAAAAAATTTTGTAGACTTGTATAATGTCCCCTCTGAAATCACCTTTCTACAGAAAACATTCTTAACTCCTTCAGCCTCTCCTCATAGCTCTTACCCTCAAACCCAGAAATCATCCTTGTTGCTTTACGTTGCACTCTCTCTAGCATATCTAAGTCTTTCTTTAAATAAGGGGCCCAACTGTGCACAATACTCTATTATTAGCCTAACTAGATATTATACAGTTTACTTATTACTTCTTTGGTCTTGTAAACAATATTGGAATTTATTATGCCAGCATCTTATTAGCTTTATTCCCTGCTTTCAAACAATGATTAGCTACTATCAAATTACTGCTTATAATCACACCTAAATTATTGGTCCACAGACTCGAGTCAATCTCCCATTCACATAGTAGTTAAAACTTTTATTTGAGAATCCTTGGTAGAAGAACCTTACACTTTTTACTATTAAAAAATTCATTTGCCACTAATCTGCCCACCCAAAGAAGTTTATCAAGATCATTTTGAATCTTTGACATCCTTCACTATTTCTAACTGAGAGTTGGCCACTTTGGTATCATCTGCAAACTTAGAAACCTTGCATTTTAAGTGCCTGGTCTAAATTAATATATATATATATATATATATATATATATATATATATATATATGTATATATATAATAATAATATATATGTAATAATATATATATATATAATAATAACATATATATATATCTTCTTTATTCATATATATATATATATGTATATATATATATATATGTATATAATATATAATATATATATATAATAATATGTAATAATAATAATAATATAATAATATATATAATATGTATGTATATATATATATAATATATGTATATAACAATAATAATAATAGCCTTTGCTAACAATATGTAATATGTAATGGTTTCAGTGAATTATTTGGCTCTGAGGACCTGTGGTGCGCCATATTTTCACTATTTTCCCCTGATGACCTATTGCCATTTTACTTGTACACTGTTTTCTATTCCACAACCACTCTTTAATCCAGCCATGTATAACACTCCACCTATACCACATTGAAATAACTTCTTCATCAATAGAGGGCAAACTTTGTTAAAAATTATATATATATATATGTGGGTCTATATATATATATATATATATATATGTATATATATATATATATATATATATACTATATATATATATATATATATATATATATATATATATATATATATATATATATATATATATATATATATATATATATATATGTATATATATATATATATATATATATATATATGTATGTATATATATATATATATATATATATATCATATATTATATATATATATATATATATATATATATATATATATAATTAATGATAGTTTTTTTTTAAAGAAAATAATCACAAAAATTAGAATAATTGAAAACGAAGAATAAAAATAAAAAGAACTGGGAAAAAATATATTCTCTCCTATTTAGAATCTGTAATAATAACCATAATAATAATAATAATAATAATAATAAATAATAAATAATAATGATAATAATAATGTGTTTGTAATAATAATATTAATAATAATAATTATTAGGACGCACTTTAAAGTAGTTTCCCATTAAATATATATTTATTATGAAAGAAAACTTAGAATTTTGCCATTTTTCCTAATTATTTAAACTTTTAAATGTAATATTGAATGCTATAAAGAATTAATATTTAGCTTTTTTGAAAAAATTCTCATTTTTATGTTTTTACTATTTTATTTCTTTGGATTATCAAATAATAATGTACAATATCCTTATAATTTCTTTATTAATTTATTATATTTACCAAAAATTCAGTTTGAACAAGTTCAGTTTGACAGTTTTACATTAGGAAATATCTAGCAACTAGCACTGAATACGACTATAAGGTAGGTACTTTGTATGTTATATCATATACATTTCTTTTGCACAATTTGATTGGCTTAGATATATGAACATTATAGCAATACTAGTATTATCATAATTGATCAAACAAATACAAGATTACCTGGCATATTTATATTAATAATAATTTAGAACTTAGCAGTCTAGCTTTTTCCAAGCGCATTTATATTTATATATATATGTATATATATGTATATATATATATATATATATATATATGCTATATATATATAATATATATATATATATATATATATATATATATATATATATATATATATATTTATATATATATATATATATATATAATATATATATATATATAATATATATATATATAATATATAATAATAAACCTCATATATATATATATATAATGAAAATGAAAATAATAATGAAATTTGAAAAAAGGATTGATTTATTTTTTATCTCATCTGGTCAGTCATCTCCGCATCAATAGATGACTGGACGCTTCGCCACTGATATATATATATATATATATATATATATATATATATATATATATATGTATATATATATATATATATATATATATATATATATATATATATATTTATATATATATATATATATATATATATATATATATATATATATAGTTGGACTAACGCAGGCCCCAAAAGTGAAAGTAATTTTGACCTTAAGAGAGTCCAAAAATTGATACCCGAAGGGTATCGATTTCGAGTCGAAATCGATTCCAGTAGGGAATCGATTCTTATGCACGCGAGCATACACACAGGTTACGTGTCCATGAGCCCCTAAAAATAGAGATGCGCGTAAAGGTTGAAATTTGGAGAAAGGATTCGGTGCCGAGGTCGAAGTAGGTTTCGGATCCGAAATTGGAGCCGGATCCGGCACCGGTGCTGGCTCCGGTGCGGTGCTGAGTTAGTAAATATTTGTATAATAATACAATATTTGTATCCTTATATTTGTTACTGACACCGTAGATTTCGAATATAAGGGTTATAAGTTCGTAAAGGGTGTCTGCACATGAGATTGCAAATGCCATGGGACCTGAAAAATGCAGGGCACTCCCAATGTTCTATGCGTTAACTGGATGTGACACAGTTTCTTCTTTTGTTGGACGTGGTAAAGTAACAGCGTGGAGTACTTGTAATTTGATGCCAGAGTTTACACAAGCACTATTGAATTTGACTTGTACCCCAACTAGCATTCTCGATTAAACGATATGAGCAATAGAGATATTCATCATACTATCATATGATCGCACAAGCACAAGTACCAATATCAGCAAAACCAGAAAGAAGCTATTTACAAGAACAAGCTCAGTACAAAGAATTCCTTCAACATTAGATGCACTCAAACAACATGTTAAGAGAGCTGTATATCAGGGTTGCTACGTCTGGGGGCAGACACTAATTCCAAGTCCTGTATTACCTCCTCTGACAAGTTGGGGTTGGAGGAAAGTGAATGATGGCCTATATGTTCCAGAGTGGATAACAATCCCTGAAGCAGCTAAAGTATGTGAGGAACTAATTAGCTGTGGTTGCAAGAGGAGATGCAAGAAAGGTTGCAAATGCAAGAAAAGCAATTTACTATGATCGGATCTATGCATATGCAAGGGAGAATATTCCACGGTTCGCTAACGAATGTTTTGACTAACTTTCAACACATTTGGTTAACTTTGAACATAGTGACGTACGATAAATGAAAATTTATATATGCTCAAATTTAAACTTTGTGTATATATCCATAAACAATAAAATTAAAGTTTAACTCTTATTATGTTTCAATAAATATGATAAATATGTTAGTATCAGTTTATCATAGATTTACTCTATTTTCTCCTTTAAATACAATAATCAATGTTCACATGCCCAAAAATATGTAAAATCTAAACTAGGTTCAGTAAAAAATTATAAATATATTAAAATAGCTCTCAAATCTCAAGCTTGCGCAATAAAAGGTGCTTCAATATCTTAAAATCATCTTCATGTAATGCACCAACACTGGTATAAATTTTATGCTTGTATCACAAAATGTATAATTTTTTACTATGCCGGCCAACTATTAATAACAAATTCATTTAAAGATCTCATGTTTTTGCTCCAATACTTCCAAATCTCAAAATTCCTAATCCCACACTGTCCATAAAATTTCCTGCTACGAATTTTATTTTCAATTCTATCAATTTTTCTGAAATTGCCAATTTCTTCGGGCGTGAGGACGCACTTTTCCTTGCATATAGAGATCCTCGATAGTGCCTAACCTTTAATAGGTTTTCTGACTTCAACGTCCGCAACAATAGGCCAACTCCCTGCACTCTTTCTGCGAATGCCAAATCACCGGGGAGTTTTCATTTCCGGAAAAGTTTTTCCATCAACTTATAACACTTAAAGAAATTCTTATGCCAGTCTTTAATAACTTTAAAATACTTAGTCACAAAGTAGGAGGACCAGAAATTATGTTCGGTTATGTATAGTAAAGATTAAGATTGTTAACTTTGCTAATGTCGACAGTTTATTCACCATAAGGAATGTCAGGTATGTTATGATACTAATTTTTTTTAGTTCAGGTAATATTATGAATAGCATTTAATTTCGTGATCATATGATAGATAGGTTGTGTTATGATAAATTCTTGTTAGGCCTTGTTAAATATTACTATGCTGATGTTATTAACATAAAAAGAATAAAGGCTTTAGTAAAAAAACAAAATGTTTTTTAATAAGTTTTGCTATATTAACTGTTGACAAACAAGAATCAAAAAGGGTATTGGCGTATGTTTCGAAAGGGGGGGTATTGAGCACTTATCGACCGGTATCTAAAAACCTTAATGAAATACAAAATACAAATACAAACATAAAACGAATTGCTCATAAGGCCTAAACATGAAAATACAAATACAAATAGAACGAATCGGGCGTAAAGCCAGAACAGAAAACTGCAAACATGAATAGAGAACGAATCGGACGTAAAGCCTGTACATGAAAATACAAATACAAACAGAAAGCGAAGCGAACGTAAAGCATGAACATGAAAATACAAATACGACCGGAAAACGACTCGCTTCTAATGCTACAATATGACAATACAAAATATGAAAAAATAGTTAATCGAAATTGTAGGTTTATTATGGCTCATTTTGTTTATAGTTCAGGTAATGTTTTGTTGGCACGGATCCGAAATGTTGCTACTGCGCTATGCCACCTGAGTAGTGTTACATGTTAATGTTGGCAGTTTATTGGTACGTAAGCTATGTTATGTTCTTAGTTTAGGTGATTTTATGTTAGCTTTACTGATGTTAAAATTTTGCTATGTTAGCATTTATTCATGTTAGTTAGGTTATGATTTGATAAATATTACAATGTTAATAATAATTTAACACTGATATGTCATAGATGTGATATAAAATGGGAGATAGGTTAAGTTTTATGATCAATGTTAGTTACTTACCGTTGATCAGCAAAGAACTTTGTTAACGAAAGCAGTTTATTCGTAAGTTAGGTCTGTTATGTTCTTAGATAATGTTAGCGTTTATTAGTTTGTCAGTGCGATTGTTAGGTTAGGTTATGCTAATTTTTTTAAAGTTTTGTTAAATATTACTATACCTATATAAAGTTAGTGTTATGTTGGAAAAGTGGGGATAGACTGAGTTTTGTATGCAATGTTAGCTACTTTACCTTTGATGTGTAGGGAACTTTGTGAATGTTAGCAGATTATTTATACGTATGGTATGTTAGGTTTGTTGTTTTATATTATGTTCTTGTTTCAGGTTAAGCTATGTTAGCTTTATTGGTTAAGTTTTTAACTTCATTAATGATAGCAATTTATTCGTAAGCCGGGTGTGTGTGTTAAGTATGTTATGTTTTTAGTTGAGCTTTACTGAAGATAAAACTTTGTTATGTTTGCAGTTATTCGTTAGACATTATGATAGTTAGGTAAGGTTAATCAGTGTATACATTGTTAATGTTAGTAGATTATTCTTGCGTAATGTATAGTAGGTTTGTTGATGTACGTTATATTCTTAGTTCAGGTTATGATATGTTAGCTTTATTGATGTGAAAACTTTGTTACGTTAGCATTTTATTCGTTGGGAAGTATGATAATTATGTAAAGCTATGATAAATTTTTGTTAAATATTACTATGTTATTGTAAAATTAACATTGATATGTTAGAGATATGCTTGAAAAAGTGTAAATAGGCTACGTTTTTGTAGGAAATGTTAGGTACTTCCTGTTGTTAAGTTTGGAACTTTGTTAATGTTATCAGTTTATTCGTGCGTAAATACCTTACGCACGAATAAACTGATAACTGATAAGCAGATTAGGATTGTTGTTGTACATTATATTCTTAGTTCAGGCTATGATATGTTAGCTTTATTGATGTGAAAACTTTGTTGTTATGTTAGCATTTATTTGTTGGGCCGTATGATAGTTTGTATGGTATGTTTGTAAGATATGCTAGGTTTGTCGTTGTACATTTTATTCTTAGTTCAAGTTATGCTATGTTAGCTTTATTGATGTGAAAACTTTGTTACGTTATCATATATTCGTTGGTCAGTATGATAATTAAGTAAGGTTATGAGAAATTTTTGTTAAATATTACTATGTTAATGTAAAATTAACATTGATAAGTTAAAGATATGTTTGAAAAAAGTGTGAATAGGTTACTTTTTGAATGCAATGTTAGTTACTTTACTGTTGTTAAGTATGAAGCTTTGTTAATGTTAGCAGTTTATTCGTGCGTAAGATATGTTGGGTTTGTCG
>JABUQX010095291.1:0-10000 GCA_015478945.1 Trachelipus rathkii
TATATATAATATATATTATATATATATATATATTATATATATATATATATAGTATATATTACTATATATAGTATATAAATATATATATATATATAATAATATAATATATATATAAAAAATAATAAATATAACCAATATTTTTGAATATACTAATAATACTATATATATATAATAATATAACTATATATATACTACTACCTATCATAATAACCTAATACTTAAAAAATTTTGTTCGGAGTTTGAGAAAAATTAGTTTGAAATTTATGTTCAGAATATGTAAAATTAAAACTTTCCTATAAAATACAAAACAATGAAGATACATTTTTTATTAACTCTATCAAGAAGATCTTGTTTCTCTGGGTCAGTATTTCTGATATACTATGATATACTATAATAATATACTATATAATCATAATATATATACTTATAAAATATACATAATATAATACATATATAATAATATTATTAACTAATATATATACCTAATATCTGAGTATATCCCAGACTTATTTAAAAAAGAATATGATTTGGATTTAATAATTAAACCTTTTTTTTTCTGCTGGGAGAGATAATAAAAAAGTGTATAAATTAGACGAAAATATGTGATATAGTATATATATATTATATATATATTATATTATATATATATATAATATATATATTATATAATATATATATATATATAGTACTAAATATATAATATCAATATATATATATATTATATATATATATATAATTATGTGTTGTTTGCATGTAAGTGTGGATGTTTGGTACATATTTATTCTATTCTAATGAGTTGTTTATTCATTGATAAAATAAAATTCTCTTTGGAGGAAATTCAAAAAATTTGAACCTCATTACATGATATTATTTGCCATTTATTCACTATCATCTTTTTTTCATCTTATTTCATACCATCATAATAATCATTATTAATATAATTATATATATTTTATATTATTATTATTATTATTATTATTATTATTATTATTATTTTATTATTCTCGATATTATTATTATTATATTATTATTATTATTATTATTATTATTATTATTATAGATTATATTATTATTATTATTATTATTCATTATTTATTCATTATTTATTATTATTATATTATTATTATTTTATTATTATTATTATTATTATTTTATCATTCATAACACAATAATAAGAGAATTAATTACAATCTATTAACTAATTAATATTCTTTCTGGTAATGTGAATCATGAATAATTGTGAAATAATAACAACAATAATAATAAATAATAATAATAATTAATAATAATCTAATAATAAATAATAATAATAACCTAATAAATACATAATAATAATTATAATAATAATAATAATAATAATAATTAATCAATACATGAATAATAACTAAATAATAATAATGATAATCAATAATAGATATAATAATGAATATAATAATAATAATAATAATAATAATAATAAGTAATAATAATAAATCAATAATAAATAATAATAATAATAATAATAATAATAATAATAATAATAATAATAATAATCGAAATGAATAAATATAATAATACATAATAAATCAATAATAATAATCAATAATAATAATAATAATATAATAATATAATAATAATAATAATTAACTAATAATAATTAATAATTAATAGAATTAATAATAATAAAAACATTTTATTTCGTTTCGTTATTATTATTATTACTCATTTTATTTTTACAATCTTATTATATATATTATTATTATTATTATATTAATTATTATATTATTTATTATCTATTATTATTATTATTATTAATTATTATGTATTATTATTATTATTTCTATTATTATTTATTATTTTATTTTGCATTATTTTGTAAGCGCTATCAATTTATTCATTCATTATTATTATTATTTATTATTATTATATTATTATTATTGTAATAATTAAAATAATAATAAATAATAATAATAACCAATAAGTAATTAATATTAATTGCATAATAATCTCTCATCATAATATCATCTCAGTAATGATTACTATAATAATAATAATCCTGATAATGTAATTAATTCCGGTGTGCCGACTCATTGGATGCTGACTTAATAATCATAAACGAATGTTTAATAATATCGAATCAAAGTGAATAATCAATGGATGAATCGCAGAAGACTAGAACACACATCACCTGAATAAGTTATACACTCACACTCACACTAGATTAAAAATAATTAATAATAATAATAAAATTATAAATTAATAATCATTAAATAAATTAAATAATTAATTAATAATAATAATAATAAAGAATGTGTTAAAAATGATACATATAGTATCGAAACATTTGTAACCTTAGAATATTATAAATAGTTGGATTTACATGCATATTAAATATTCAAAAAAATACTCAAAATAATAAATATAAAATTATTCCGCAAGAATAAATCATAATATTACTATTAATAACATAATAATAATAATATAATAATAATTAATAAATAATATAATAATAATAATAATAGTTTACGCACCAGGGTCTTGAGTCTACATTATTTTATTTATTCTGTTTTATCATATTATTAAACTAGTATTTCTCTTCCTTTAATTAGCTGTATAAATTATTATAACAATATATACATTATGAATAGTTTATATTATACTCTTATTTTATTTTTAATTGAATCTTATATTACATAGTATTTATCGTATCTATTTAACTGTATTAAGATGAAATTCGAATTATGTAATTAATTTATCTCAATTATCTATTATTTAGAAATTACTTCACATGATTACTTATTATTATTATTATTATTAATTGTGTGAATGGATTAATATTAATATTTATATGATTATTATTATTATTAGATGATTTTATTATGTATTTATATTATGATTATGATTATTAAAACTAAATTCGACTTCTATTTTTATTATTTTGATATATTGACTATATTTTTATATTATGATTCTCCTGAAATATTTGTTATTTTATGTATTCATTATTTTAAGGATTAATATTATATTTATTTATATAAATTGTTATTATTGTATATTATTATTTATTTTATATAGTTTTATTTTATTTATTAATTAATATAAAGGAATTAGTAAACTGGGGAAATATAAGAAATGAGCTCAGAAATTCATTTTTACTCTCCATGTATATGTGATTAAAATAAATCAAAAATATTTTTTCTATATAAAATAAAACACAACGTAAAACCATATAATACATAACTCACAATATTAAAATATTATTATTTATCGGGCAGGAAGTCAAGATGACGAGATTGACAGACGGATTTTATATAGAGTAATCGCTCTCACAAAAAAACAGAAGAATGGTTTGAACATTAAAATATTATACTAACGTATTTTAGCATGTATCAGAGTAGTATGACTGAATTTATCAACAACTATTCTAAATTGAACTTACCTTGCCTCTATAATAGATCATTCGCTATTACAAATACATGTCTATTATTAAATGATAGTTTCCAATTATGGTTCATGTGTGAAAAACCAAACCATTTGAATCAAAAGGAGGTATTAAAAATCATTTGAGGTTATGTGAGTAGCATAAACATCAGGCTCAAGGCTTCAATTAAGTCTCAGATAATATTAAAACTCTACAACATATGGAGACCTTGAAGAGAATTCAAGAAAATATTACCACTATTTTACATGACGTATAATTAAGGGATTTGATCAAAACTATAAGACTCTGTTTTGATAAATAGTGCAATAATATTTAATTTAAAATATAGTTTACTAATTAAGAATAAAATTCAATATATGTATATATTAGGAACCCAAAAATTCATACAAATTTGTGGTGTATATTTAGTTGACATCTCTTCCTACGAAATTTAAAAATAATCTGATCAACAAAAGTTTTAGAAACTAAAACATCCAAAATAAACGTGAGTATTCATGGAATATTCTTCTTAATAATACGAACACAAAAAGATTGACTCGAACAAACAAATATGCACTGAATGAAACTATATCAAATAAACTTCACAATATAAATTGGCAAACGCTAAAATGTCATACTTACATAGCATCGCCAACTTAGGCCATTACCTCATTTGAAACTCCGTGAATCTGGCAGACCTATTGGTTTCTCTCTTATTCATTTGAAAAGTGTTAACGGTCTCAGATAGCAAAGCGATCCATTACTGGAACTACAACATAAGAAATGTCGGAAGTACTGGTATTTACCATCGCCAATTCGAATTTACGCCAAAATCATGGGTCTGGAATTGTACATATCTAGCCTCATCGCACTTCTCATATCTAATCAGCTCAACTTTAACAATGGAAATAATTCCTCAGAAATCTTAACTGCTCTCACGTGTACACAAACTGGACATTTAAATGAAAGGGTAGATAAACTTAGAATGCCTACACAACATATTTTTATTGTGAACCGATGTTCAATTATCAATACATACCATTAGACTCATACGTCGAGAAATAACATAGTATTAAAATTGTTATTAAGTTTGATAGTATTTACATATTACACGACATATAATAACTTATCAAATAACTCGTGATATTTAAACGATTGGTAGTGTATAAGAAACGAAACCAGATACAACAACCCTGAGGCACATTAAGTTAGATATTGACACTCTCAGAAGTTAAAAATATATGAAATATAGTAGGTTATTCCCTCCAAGGTACATTCCAAGCATGAATGACTATTGATTAGATACTCTGAGAATCTTTACATAAGAGCTTTTGATACAATAGATTCATGAATTTATACATTACTATTAACTCAGAAATGAACGAAGAGCATACTGCGGCACTAAAGTGAGAGAAAACACATCCTCCAAATGAGGTGTTTTAAATTTCTCTCTCGTCGCTCTCGGAAAGTGATAGTTACTCAGGTATAGTTGGGAAAAATCAGGCTGACATAACACTGCTCTGAACACCCACTTACGCAAACAAGCGTGTTCACTCGTGGTGTTCCACAAGGAATGCTGTTTACTTGTGGGCCGAGTTTATTTTACCTCTGCAGGTACCTTTCATTTACTGACTCTTCACTCCATAACCTTCCTATACGCAACTTGTATTTACTATTTCCTTACGCTTTAAACGACATTACGTGTTCATGGTGCTACTTGAATGATGAAATTAGTTTTCTAAATAAACTAAATAAATAAGTTACTATAATTCAAGGCCTTTTACGCTGATTCACTAAAAGCAGGCACATACAGTTTAACTTCATTAAGATACACAAGAACAATGAGAGAGTATTAGAAATTAATAATAATACTTTCTCACCATCCTTCTTATAAATGAACGTCATAGATAAAATACCATAAATTTGTTTACAAATATAGCACATATGACACATATTTTTATCAAACCATAAAAAAATATAAAGAGGATAAGAATTGATATTAAAAGGTAGGGGTCACAAATGCTAATAAATAGATATATAAAACGAAAACGTGTGTGTTTTATATCATTAGCATAAAAACAACAAAATAAAATAAAAGTTTTTGTGTATGATGTTAATTCAAAAATATCGACTAATCAACACTAGATCAACTGGTGAGATTCGAATAATGTGTCTCTAAGACATGCTATGCGTCAACAATCAAACCATAGCATAAATCATTGATTTAAACTAGTCCAAATAATAGTTAAGATTCAATGAAAGATTATACTAGTCAAATTGAAAAACTTCATTCCTTTATATGGTGGGTATTATGTGTGATTGAGAACGAAGGATCATGGAGGTTCTCTCAAGGCCTTATTAGCAACTATTATTACACCACTCGACGAAGTCTATAATTTATATTGTCCTTCCTGAATTTCTAAGCTTGTGACTGATTTCCTATATATTTGGCATTCTCTTCGACACGACATTTTTTTTACTCAATATTATTTTTTTAAATTGTAAATAGGCTAGCAACTCTACATCACTTTGACACATTAAAAATATATCTTCAAAACTTCACGAAAGCATTTCCAGACGCGTAACTCTCAAAACACACACTCACCTTATAAGCACACTGTTAAGCACTTTATAACACAATAACTCATCTTAAAATATTCAATATATATTATAACCAAAATATACAAAAGTTAGAAATAATACCTAATACTAAAAATATAGATACTGATTCAACTTGTTAAAATCTCTCTCCATTATAGGTTTAGAAGTTGCTAAAGACAAGAGAGGTTTACGCGTATAAATGTAGGCTCTTAAAAAGATCATGTGAAAACAGTACTCTCAATACATAAGGACAAAAACTAAAAAAAAATTAAATATATACTCAAGTTCTTCATTTACAGTAAACTTCTCAAAAAATAGATGCTACTATTAGAATAAGTACAATAACTGTGATTTACTATACAAATTTACCAATTATAACATAAGTAAACTAACATGATCAACTTCTGGCAAATTAAAAATAAGTACTTAATAATTATTAGACATCATATTTCTATTTTTAGATTATGTTGGAAAATATCATCCATTATATTATTTATATTATATATTTCTTATCTCTTCATATATTATTCTAGATTATTATATCTAAATATGATTTACTTAATTTTTTAGGTATTACATGGAGTTAAGTGAATATGACTATTATTATTTATTATGTATAAATATCGTCTCTATCTATAAATATTCTTTTTATTATTATTAATATTATTATGCATCTCATAACTATTTATTATAATTATTCCATTATTATTATTTATTATTATTATTTATTCATTCATTATTTATTATTATTTATTATTATCATCTATTATTATATATTAATCTATTTTATTATTAATTAATTTATTTCTATTTATTATTTATTATTTCATTGAGAGTATTATTATTATGATATGAATATTATTATATTCTATTAAATTTTTCTATTTTTTACCATTAGAATTTATTATCAACTGCATATAATTCGATTTTCATCTTTTTTTATTACTAGTACTTTTATTATTATATAATTATTATCATATAGGTAATATATTCTCGATAATAGTACATCATATGTATTCTATAAAATATATCTTATTTATTATAATATAAGTTATTATATTTATATATATATATATCTCTAATTAAATAAGTATTAAATTATATATTATTTTAAATGAATTAATAATATATAATATATCTCTCATATATATAATTGAGTAATTAAAAAATTAATTATTAACAGTATAAATCTTATAATAATAATATACTATAATTATATAATGTATTTTCTAACTAGATTATTTAATATTTTATTTTCTTATCCACTAGATTGATATATTTACTAGAACAGTTAATGTGGAAAATAATAAAAATATACTTTTTACATTAATATTATTATCAGATTAGATTAATTATTTCAATTCTAGTATGTACTATCATGATGAGAAAAGATATGGCCGGACATTCTCAATTACTTGTTCATGTTAATAATTATTACCATTTGGTGATTATGGTATGTATTTATATTATTATTGATAGTATTATTAATTACTATTTACTATTCATTATATAATTATTATCTATTATTATTAATTATTATTATTTATTATTATTATTGATTGATTTTTTAATTATTGTGATATTTGATTTATATCTTACTCGAGTAGCTCCTCAATTTATATATAACTCAAGAATTTTTTATATTCTTGATAGCAGTTATAAGTTTTAGCTAGGGATATAGAGTATTGTACAACAAAAATGATCTAATTAATGATTATTAATATATTTTGTATTTTTTTTTATATAATTATTATTCTTAGTAATCTTTAAAACAATGTTAAAGGTATTTTATCCTGATGCTTTTTTATTTTTATTTAAGCTTTTAAGATTGTATATTATCATATCATTATCAGAAAATGAAAATGAAAGTAAACATAGCATAGTTGTAACATTATAAACAAAAGATTATATCATATAGAAAAAAAAAATTCATTACTTACTTATATTTATAGTCTCGTGGTTTTTTATATATTTTAATCTATTAATCTAGAAATATATTATATCAATCTTATATGTTATTGATCTGGATCTTCTTGATATTATTATTCTAATTAATTATTTATTATTATTGTTATTATTCTTATTATTATTCAAATATTATTTATGTATTATATTTATATTATTACTATTATCTTATTATTATTATTATTATTATTATTATAGTGAATATACTCTCTTCATTAATTATTATCTTCACTCTCTAAAATTAGTATCATTGCTTAATTATAATGTATATAATGTGATTATTTTCTGTGATTATTATTAATATTGCATTATCATTTAATTATTTATCTATTTTATATTATTATCATTAGTGTGAGTTATGTGATCGTTTATGTGCGGTGGAATGTATTTAGTGTCATAATAGTTATATTTTTAGATTATTATTTTTAATGTTGATTATTTATTATTTACCGCTGATTATTATGGCTTGAAATTGGCGATAGTGATATTAATTAGTTATTAATATTATTAATCTTTAGTACCATTATTAATATTATATTTCATATGTCAATAAATTAATATATTATGTTATTTTTTGTGTTATTTATATATGTTTATATAGGTTTTACTCTATTGTGAGAACAGCATTGTAATAAAAATATAATCTCATTCTTAACACAGTGTTAATATAAGTATCTCTAGAAAATAATAATTTCGGTGTGTTCTTTAATAATGAAAGAGAACGCAGAGGAAACACAAAACAAAATAAATAAACAAGTTTATGTGTTAAGTGTGTATTACAAAATTAGCAGCTTGAATCAATGTTGACTACTGCAAAAGGTTCTGTGGTTAATGAAAATGGAATAAGTATTAATATTGTCTAATGTATACTCTCACTCTCACTCTTAGACTCAGTATACATTGCTCAGATTAGTTAAAAAAGTATATCATAGTACGCACTATAGAATAAAGACTTGTAATCTTTTTCTATCTGCAATAAAGCTTTCTAAATGAAAATTTGAAATTGAAAATATTATTACTATACTTATTAATTAATTAATTATTATTATGTATTATACTTATATATATTATTATTATTAAATTATATATTATTAATCATCTATTATTATTATTATTATTCATTTACTGTATTATTATTATTATTATTATATTATTATTATTATTATTAACAACAGGAATTTGCCCATTCATTATTTAATTATAATCCGAATATCTAATATACATTATTATTATTATATTCTTATTATTATTATTATCTCAATTTAATTAATTATGGTATATAAATTGATATTATTATATTGCTCTGGATTAATTATTATTCATTATCCTATATTATTCCTAATTTATTCATTCATTATTATTATTAATTATTATTATGTTCCATTACCTTTGCTTTAAGATTACGCTCATTTAGACACATTTACTTCTTCTATTTCCTTCCCTCTTTCTGCAAGCCCCGTTCATTGGGGCACGTCGATCATCGATATTTCCCACTTGTCGAATGCTTCCCTTTCTCAGGTGGATTTTATTTGGGCCTCTGATTCTTTCCCATCAGAGGAGAGAAAAAATATTTTATGAAAATTTTATATTTAATTAAGCCAAATATTTCTATTTTTAAAAAAGATTTTAATGAACATATTGTAAATATTTATATGAGATAAATCTTTTAATAGTCTTTTATTGGGCCTCTAAAACTAAGTTAAAGTTTTCTGCTATTACGTATCTTATCCTTTCATCTTCATATGTTGTTATATCTCTTTTCTCTTTAGTTGGAGTAAAAAATATATTATAACATTTTTAATTTTGTTTCCAGTGATTCGCAAACTTTTCCTATTAGAGACACCCTTGCTTAATTCAGGCAGGTTTACCGAAGGAACAATATGTCAAGTTCTAACTATTTTTTTTCTTTTCAAAATCAGTTATTATTTTATTTTTATTATTTTATTAGCAAATTATATTGAAAACGGAAATAAAATTGAAATTTTTCTAGGGTTTCGCTTCATTTCCGTGGGGAAGCTGAGGCCCCCCAGGGTG
>JABUQX010095291.1:17500-29740 GCA_015478945.1 Trachelipus rathkii
TTGACCACACGCGAGATATAATACATGCTGGGTGAGGTGCCCCAGCGGGGATAGATAGTTTCCTCACCCCAAAATCTGAAAATACCTTCATCAGACAAATACGCAATACTCAGCACGGAATACTTGAATATATCCATGCGTTTTTTTTCAGGTTGTATCTTAGATGTAATAACAGGTAATCAATGACCGCATTTGACCGCACCCCAAATTCGGAAAGGACAGGCCGCCACAACAAAATCAGATAATACCTTGACATAGAATATGAAACCTCCGGTATAGAAATTTTCTCCAGCCTACTGTAGCCGGATGTAGTCTTAGATGACCCCTTAAATGGGTTGTAAAATGTTGTGGGTGCCACAGACGGGGTAACTCCCACATTCTCTTCAAGAGAACCTGTGCTAAATATATAGACAATTACAGAACAACACGGACCAAGAGTTGCATTATGTACTCTCGCTCACAGTCCTTGTGTGAGAGTTCAGCTAATCTTCAGGTAGCGTATACACGGCGAGCGGTTTTGGCACAGAATACAATGACGCATCTTTATTATTATAATTCGGGAACGTACTCCAATCGTTTCTCCCACAAATCATGAAATATTTGCATTTCTATTCGGTACCAAACATAGGAACACAAATTATACATATAAATTACTATTTAAGATTGTATGCCGTCGAGCTGATTTTCGCAGTTTTACCTCGTACTAAACAATATTGAGTATAGTCAATCTTGTATGATGTATCTTAAGATGACTGCGACTCGTTGTGTGTGTTAAAGAAAATGATACATGGGAAAAAATGTTTGGTAAGTGTGGGACTGCGCGCAAAAGTTTTAATTATGTTCTTTGTTGACTTTATTAACCATGAAAACCTCTTCGGTTTGATGGATTTTATATTTTCGACGGATTCCAATAAAAGCAGCGTCCAATCCAACCCACAATACATCATCGTTGTGAAATAGCCTGTTGACAATAATTATAGAACATCTCTTCTCACGCTTCAAAACTTTCAGTTATATCTCTCTCTCCCCACGGTGCTCCTCCTTCTTCTTAGGTTGTTTTAGATTAGTATATGCGGGGTATAAATGAAACCGTGATTTGCTCTCTACAATTCGTGGTCGTCGGATCCCGGCTTCCTCGTCTCTCCTGGCCCCTCTCGTCACAATACACTTCTCTCGATCATATTGACCATAAAGAACGGATGAAACTCGGTATAATCTCTCTTCATCCCACCTCACCCATATCTTAGGTACTCTCCAACAGATCATATATGGGTTAAATACCTCGTACATCACAGCCTAAATGGGTCTCTGGGATCTCTCCCAATCCAGCTTGAAATAATTGACCTACGTCTGAACTCGATCTTGCAAACTCGGGGATGACTATCCTTTTCATATCATAGTACCCTCTATCTATCCGTATATTGGGTTACAATACCTATCCTTTCACCTCTCATCTCTTCTCCTGATCCCCTCAAAGGGGGGTCTCCATTCCATGCTCCTCCCACGTACGTACATACTCTATACTGTCTATAATATACAAACTGAAATAATAATCTGGCGTGATATAATCGAAAATCACGAAATTGGTATTTATATCTCCATCTCTTTATTTTACCTTTATGTAATGTCTATCCTCGATATATTCATTATATCTAGAGTCACTAATATCAAAAAAAATAAAAATAGATTTTAAAAAAAAAAAAATAACAAACATCTTCTTTTAAAGAAAATTTTTTATAATAAAATAATTACAATAATTCATAATTCATTAAGATTGCAGAGGGTCATCGTGTTTTTATTATAATTATTTATAGGGATTAACCCTGGGACTGAACTTGAAGATTATTAAGATTTTGTATTAACAAACTTTTAACCACATTTAAAAACCAGTAAATAATTAGAAAAACAAAAACAAAAAATTTACTATTCATTTTTACTTTAATCTCCTTTTTAGTCATTTTATACTTGAGCGCGTGCAACAAAAAATTTACGTTTTTCTATCAATATAAATATACACAATACTCATACACCCCTCATACCAATATTATGCCCACTCTGAAAGAATTGTACTTCATAAATGCTAAATCGTTATAGAGTAGTCAACTAATCCCTAACAATATCACTTATTTAGTTACATAATCTCAATTCACTCAATCACCATCTCATATCATTACATATAAATAATAATATAATATAATATAATAATCTATCAACATCATAATAATAACATAAATAATTTATAATAATCCATATATCATAATAGATAATCAATAACTAATCATAAAACTATATTATCAATTATAATAACGATAATATCACCTTTCATCTAATATAATAATATGATAATCAAATAGACGCTCATTTTCGATAATCAAAATTAGCACATAATTTAATCATCACCATATTAATATCTAATTGGAAATTCAATCTAGTGATATAATAATACTCATAAATTATAATGAGATAACCATTATATTTAGAGAGACCCTATATTTGTATTTTGATTTTAAGAGAAATGTCTAAATTTTCCATAGAACTCTTTTAATTAAGGAAGAAAAAAAATCAAATAAATTTAATAAAAAAACAAAAAAACTAATATATAATATAAAAATAATAAAAAAAAATAAAAATTGATATAGAATATAATGTTAGTTGTTTCTTTAAAAGTCTGTAAAGTTAATGATGATTTTAAGGCAACAGTTTTAGGATATATATTTGTTTTTACTTATAAATATATATAATAATAAATTTTTATTAGCTTTATATTTCTCATTAAATAGATAAGGAAGTAACATAAAAATGCAAAGGTAGAAATTAGTTTTTGAACACAAATAATATATATTAGATACTATATAATATATATAATCCTTACAAACCTTATAAATAATTCGTATAAATATTCAAATCCTCATGAATTATAACTCATTATATCTATACTAATAATACTCTAATACATATATATTACCTACTATTTATATACCTTTTCCCATTTATTATCTACTATATACTATGTATAATATATTATATCTAATACTTTCAAAATCTATTATTATATTCTATTTTATTAATAATGCTGTATTAATATATATATTAATTTATATTAATTAATACTTATGTATAATTCATATTATATTAATTTAATAATATTATAATATAACTATATTATACTCTTTATTTTTTTATATTTAATATCATATTATAATTATCCAGGGTATATATATATTTATACATATATTAGATTTAATATATTATTGAATATATAGTATAATTAATTTTAGTTACATTAAAATTTATTAATAAATTATCAAATAATATATAATTAATATATTATAATTTTTAGTTCATAATTTTAATTACATATATATATACTGATCAATAATTATAGTAATTATATTTATTGTATTATAACGTTAATAACAATTAAGTGAATATCTCATTTATTAATAATTATTCACTAATATTTAAATTCTTAATCATATATAAAAAGTATATAACCTTAATACATTATAGATCTTGAGTGTTCATTTGATAATATTTATCAAGTGATATCTTACTTTATACTATATTTTCCTTAATTCTTATTTTTTTTTTCTTTATTATATATATAAATATCTATTCAGACATTTTTAATATTTTTCACACTTAATTGTATGTATGATTTTTTTGTTATATCATTGTAATTTTTACCCTATTATATGTTTAATTGTGATTTTAATTGCTTATCCAATTATGAGTGTCTGCCTGTCTTAAATAAGTTGTATTCATTATTTAATCTATATTAATTATTATTATTAATTAATTTATTATTAATTTAATATTTCGTTATTATTTATTAATTATTTTTATATTATTTATTTAATATTTATTATTTAAATTACATATTATTTTATATAATCTATCTATATATATAATTTTATTATTGATAATTATTATTTTAATTAATTAATATCAAATTAATTTTAATTATAATCTTCTTATAATCAATCTTATATTATATAATCCTCATATATTAGTATATCTATAATATCATTACTTAGTTATTCATTATATAATTGTAAAATAATATGTATTCTTATAAATACGGTACATTGTAACTAAAGTTTTTCACATCAATAAAGCAAAACATGGCATCAGCCTGAACTTAAACGAATATAACCGTACATTCACGACAAAACCGCTAAACACATCTTAACTATGAATAAACAGTTAACATTAACAGTAGTTATATATACTTAACAACAGTAAAGAGTAACTAACTTGAGCTACATTGAAGGTAACCTACTTACACTTTTTTCTTACATATCAATATCATGATGTTTTTTTTTACATTAACATAGTAAAATTTAAATATTTAAAACAAATTTATCATATCCTCCTATTTATCACATACTGATCAATGAATAGATTGTTGAGTAAAACAAAAGGCTTTAAGATCATAACGCCCTCCATACCAGTAATATAGAACTATGAATATAAAGATGTAACTCAATTTCATAACACATCTTATACACGAATAGCAGTCAACATTAGCAAAGTTCAATACTTAACAAAAGTAACGTAACTAACATCGGGAGACACTTAAAAACTTGTTTTTACAAACTTTTTCAAAGACTTTTCTATGAATTTTAACGCTAATTTTACAACGAAACATATAAGACGATTTAAAACAAAAAAATTGTATCATCAGATCTTCCTTGTTAAATTATCATACTGACCAACGGAAATACGCTAACGTGCAGCAAAGATTCACAGATCAATAAAGCTAAACATACCATTAACCCTAATGTAACAATTTTATGTTATAAACATCAAAATCGACATAACCCATATGCCTTGAATTAAAAAATCGCTACATTAGAAGAGTTCCATACTTAAGAACAGTAGAAGTAAACTACCGTTGCATAACAAAACGTGAACCTATTCATTACGTTTTCAAACAATTTATCTCTAACATATCATCAACTATTTCGTATTAAACAAAAGCTGATCATATTTATTCAAATCAAAACCAGTACGCTATTATCATACTGAGGTCAATCGAATATACTCTGTGCCAAACTTTAACAAAAGTGTTTTTTGGCTTAACAAAGCTAAACAATATCGTAGTTCTAACACAAAATATAACATACAACGAAAAACCTAACGTACCCTACGCACAAATAAATAAACAGCTAACATTGTACTAAAGGCTGAAGATTGGGACAAGTGAAGTAACTAGCAAAACATATAGAACGGTGCCTTTCACATCTTTTTTTTTTTTTTTCTTTTTTGTTTTAAAAAACGTTTTGTATTTAATTTTTAACTTTATTTCTTTAAAACTTTTTGTTTAAAAAAAAAACTTTTAGCTAATTTGCTATTGAATTTTCTGTAAATACCTTTTTAGTTTTGTTAAAACCTTTTAATTTTTAGCTTTTATTTCTCTTTAAAACTTTTTTTTTGTTTTTACTAAAAAATTTTGTTCTTTTTATGTTTAAAACGTAAAAAAAAATTGTGTTTTTTTACATTACCTAAAACGGGTATAATCACTGAATCAGTAAATTCAAACCACCCTACCTCCCGCCTTACCCCGTCCCAACCCTTGAATCTATTGGGGTATTGACTAATCTTAGTGATTATTGAGTGGGCTCTGGTCCTTATTCTCGAGTATCATTTTGATAAACATAAAGCATAAAATATGTTCTTTTTTATACTTAACACAGCTCGAATATAATGCTGAATAACAAAGTTTTTCATTTCACAATAGCATAAGCTAACTAAAAAACAAAGCGTGATGTAAGAATATAATTATAGCATCAACCCGCCATAACAACATACCTTTTAAACACGAATAAAAACAACTAAACATCACACTAAGTTCAATAACTTCAAGAAAAAATTCCACTAACATAAGCAACATATTGCAAATAGTTTCAAATCACTTTTTTTTCTTATTGTTTTAAAAAATAAAAAACTGTGATTGTTAATCATATAACAGGGTGTCGTTAAAACTTTTTTGTTATAAAAAAATACGATTTTAAACACCTTTTTTTTGAAATTATATATATTAAAAACTTTTTAAAACTGAAAACTTAAGAAAGTTTGAACTTTATTTCTTTAAATTTTCTGTTTCTCGCAGCAAATTGTATTTTTTTTCCTTCTTTCATAAACTTACTTGCCAATTTACTATTTTTTTACATAAACTAAACAGTAAAAACAGTAATAACCAAAGTTTTACACATCAATAAAAAAGCAAATTAAATATCAAGAAGTGGGGTTTACTATGCAAACCTAACAAACAAACATACTTTGGCAACAGGACAAAGTAACTGACGTTGCTTACAGAGCCTCGTCCAATATTCCACACTTTTACTTTTTTTCAAACAGGAAATCTCTAACAAATATCTTACTGATTATTTTCCATTAACATACTAAACATATAAATACGTAAAAAATTTTCACAAAACATACCGCGCAAACAAATATATATGCTGACGTACCATAGTGTTTCACGTCGATAAAGCTAACATATCAATACCTGAACTAATAGGAATATAACACACAATGACAAAACCTAACATAACCTTACCAAACGAATAAATGACTAACATTAACAAGTTGTCATAAACCTAACCAACAACTCTAAGTAACTAACACATACATACAGAAAAACGAACAACTGTACGAAGCCCTGATTTAGTAGCTGTTTCTCACATAAGAGTTTATCGAAAAAATAAAATCTTGAAACAATGAGGCTCAAAAATGTTCCTAATTTCGACATATTACGACAATAATGCCGTAATGATTCTTTGTTTGGTTTTTTCGTTTTCGAAACATTAAGCGCGCAATACCTAGGATTCTTGTTTGGTTTCGTACTTCTAACATACTTCGAGGTTGGTTTCTTTTGTTTTTTATATAAAAATCTAGTTGTTTTTTTATATACGTTAATTCTTTACAACTTAACAAATCATAGATAATCCTTTTCAGTCAATTTATCACATAACATTGTTAATATTTATCAATTCATATAAGAGGTACCAAAGCTAAGTGATTAAAGTTGAGGCATTAATTTCTAACATATATAATATAATATATATATAGTTTTTTACAAACTAATTGAATAAAATTATGAAGCGATATCAAGAGTGGTCCTGAACATCTACACTCCATAAATCTAAGAAAGAGAGTAAAGTGACGGCAGTAACCTCAGCTCAACAACAAGACAAATTATCACTAACTAAACTAGGCACACATTCTCCGTGAATAATATTTTCTAAAGGAGGGGTTTTCTAAGTTATGATATAAATATTTATGTGTTTATATTTATTGAGCTCTAACAATCAATTTCTTTCGAGAAAATCTCTCTCTCTCAAAATTTTTATATTTCACCCAACTATATAATGAGCAGAGCTACCATGTGAGTCTGCGAGCCAACCGGTGGCACAAGAGGAGGGGACGAAACGGTCTAACCTAACCTGTCCGTTTCACCATATCTTTCCGAAGCAGGTCCGAGAGCACCCTTCCTCCGACACCATTGTCTCATCTATTGCGGGTATTTATTCTTGGTATTTCTTACCTTTTAGTTAAAAATAATACCAAAGTGCTCACACACTGAACGATTATAAAATATCCTTTGTTTTTTTTAACCTTAATGGAGAGACTAACAACAAATAGGGATAATATCAGCTTATAAGTGATGCGACAGACAGTTCGGGGGTTATATCTTTTCCATCGGTGGACGAAACAGGGCGGGGAGGGAGTGACGTCCCCATCTGTCCCCCGTCGCTCGAAAGAAATTAAGTTTCAATAAATTTGTTTTACATAAACAAATATATATATATGACATAAAAGTAACAAAAATTAATAACAGCAACATTAATAAAGCTAACATAGGCATCACCTGAATGAACTAAGAAAATAATGTCCAAAGACAAAACATAACACATCTTAAAGCAGGAAAATAGCAGTCAATCATTAACAAAAGGTTTCCACACACCTTTAAACACCCAGTGAAGCAACATAACATGGTTATGGCAAAACGTAACCTAATCTTACCTTTTTCAAAAAAGCATTAACTCTAACAAGCATTTGAACACGTTAATCTTACATCTAAACAGCAACAGTAACATTTAACACTAAAAATTTTATCTTTTTCTCAACGCAACATTGATTAATTATCATACAGACCAAGGAAAGTTGCTAACGGAACAAAGTTTCCACATTAATAAAGCTACATAGATACCACCAACTGAACTAAGAAAATAATGCACAAAAGACCAAGGAACCACTCTGTCTCTTACGCTGATGTCTTAGCACATTCTTAAGTAGGAATAAACTGTTAAAGTAACTAACACAGTCTACAAAACAACACAAGTAAAGCACACTAATACATGGTATGCCAAACGTAACTATTCTTACTTTTTCAAGCATAACTGCTATAACATATTAAACGTTAATCCTTACCACTAACCAGTAAACATTTAACAACTAAATTTCTCACAACATTGGTTAATTATCAAATGGAGAGCAGCGAAAAGTATGCTAACGTAACAAAGTTCCAAACAATCAATAAAGCTAACAAAGCGTAACATGAACTAAGAAAATAACGCACAAAGACAAACCTATCACACCTTGCACACGGAATAAAACTGTTAACATTAACAAAGTTTTCCAACACTTAACTCAGCACCAGTATAAATTAATTAGAGCTTGATCTACGAACCTAATCTTATAACTTAATTCCCAAGCATATCTCTACATATTAAACGTTAATCTTAACACTAACACATTCACTAATATTTAGCCAAACCCATGTATCTAACATTGCCGATTATCATACCTGATTCAAACAAATATGTTGCTTCACATAAAAATGTCTTCATATTTATACAGAACTTTATAGGATACTGGAATAGAGAAAAAATAATGTACTACACAAAAGTAATCCAACGTAATCAATATACACATAATCTGATAACTTTTAACAACAAAGTTGCCGACTAACTGTCCGGTAAGTAACTTCCACACTTTACATAAAATAACCGGGCTGACTAATATTATTTGATTTTCAAGAATTCTCTTGCATTTTATTAATATTAATCTTACATTGACACAGTATACATTATCAAAAATAATGTCATAACCATAAAAACCTAACCTTCAATAATACCTAACGGAGTAAAGACGAAATAAAAAGTAAAAGTTTTTAGGCTATGCTTTTTTATTAACACCGCCCCTTTCAGAAAATACCAACTCTTAAATTTTATAATGATGTTTATGCTAATTCCTCTGGTATAGAGTGAAGTGCAATACTTAATTAATATTTGTACCCTTCTGACAGGATATACTAGCAATGTAGCAGCCGCCATTCGGTTTACGATTTAATATAAATGACACTTCGTTGGGAATAACGAAACTCCTACGTGAAGAAAAACAAAACAACAGCATAGAGAAGATTGCGGGGGAGATTGTCATCGTTCAACACTACTGAGAAAACCTATCCTACTGAAGAAAAAATAGTGTATAAACATTTTGACATTTAATAAACATCCCTTAATGTAATGAGATTTCTTTTCTTTCAACCAATCAGCAAGAAAGAAAAACAAGAATACGAAGTACGAATGAACCATATCAGGTTGAACGTACGTATAATATTCTCGTTCCGATACAACACAACAACAACAATAATCATAATACGAAGATAAGTTCTTTAGATACTAACAACGAATATATGCGTAAAGTAACATTGTTTTCACATTAATAAAGCTAACATAGCAATTACCCAGAGAACTACACTAAGAAGAATAATGGTCAACGACGAATCTAAACCAACTTAAAAAAGCCACGAAATAACTGTTTAAAATTAACAAAGTTTCCACACTTAAACACCTTGTAAAGTAACATGACATTGCTACAAAAAACGTAAAACCTAATTCATACTTTTTAAACCAAACATATCTCTAACATATTAGTTAATTTTACATTGACACAGTAATATTTAACCCTGGAATTTATTATAACCTGGTTTAATTATCATACAGAGCAACGGGGAAAGTATGCTAACGTAACAAAAGTTTCCACAAAATTAATAAAGCTTAACAAACATAACCTGAACTTAAGAGAATATGATGTACACGAACAAACCTAACAAACCGACTATACGTGCCGAATAAACCAACTCAACATTAAACAAACTTCAGCACTCTAACGAGCAGTAAAGTACCCTAACTCACCAATCGTGGCAAACGCAACGAGCTACTCACGAGACTTATTTCAAAGCAATATCTCTTAACAATATCAATGCCTGCTAATTTTACAATTAACATCGTAAATATTTAACAAAAAAAGTTTAGCATAAACCTGTCTAACATCATATCTGACAAAGAATAGTGAATGACTGTACGTTAACAGATGTTTTTAGCACTCAACTTCGTAAACATTTAACCAAATAAATTACTTTTCCGAGTCTAAATAACATAATCCCCAGCGAATATTTGCACAAACATAACAAAGTTTTAGACCAAACATAACACTTGTAACTAAATTTTACTTACTAACTATAATCCCCAACAATTTTATAAGTATACTATAATCCAGTTAAACGTAAATAATTTACTGATTTTAAAAAAAAAGGGGCATACATCAGTAAATTCAGTACGGTCAAGACTCCCTCCCATAATCCGTTGAGTCCCTTTCCTAGCCGCCCACCCAAAAACTCGCTGTGATTCTATTGAGCTAATTGATTCAAAGTCATATTTCAAGTAAATCATTTGGGACAAAACATACATAAAAAATATTTATTCTTTATATACTACCTACGAATATATTGCTATGCTAACTCACAATAGTTTAGCATCAATAAACTAACAATCATAACCGCGACTAGGAATATAATGTACAAGAACAAAACCTAACATACCTCGCGAATGAATAATCAGCTAACATCTGAAAAATTCCCTACTGATCAAGGTAAACTAACTAACAGGTCATTACAATATTCGATTATGTTTCCCGCAACTTTTCGAGGATAATTAGCACAGGTTAAGCCGTATTATCTAACAAAATGCCTTAACAAAGGTGACCAATCTATCAAAGATGCCACCATCTTGAACTATGAATTGACACTATCTTCATCATCAAAGTGTCAAGCGTTTCGCAGTAAACAGAACATCATTTTGACCTATGAATAAACCAGAATTAGCCAAAAGTCTAGGGCAAAACTAACATTATTCAACAAAAAAACTTAACCTAGGCTCACGTTTCCTAACACATCATCGTAGTTAACTCAGTAATATCTTACAAAAACTCATACCATTTCTCTACAAAATCAGTGTTATTTTCCACATTGTCAATAGTATATTTAACATAACTATGTATCTAACTTACGAATGAAACAGTTTTTCATTAACCAAGAGTATCTAAAGCAACACTTAACCTTCCTGTAAGAAAACCCAAGGGGGGATGCGCCCCTTGAAAAAAAAGGTGTGAATCCTGCGAGGGGGGATCAAACCCCGAAGGGGTGTAGGCGGGCTTTAGCCTCAGCCCGAAGGGCTGAGCCTTACCCCTCCTTCGGAGGGTAAAGCCCGCCTTACACCCCTTCGGGGTGACCCCCTCTCAGGATATTCACACCCCTTTCAAGGGGCGCATCCCCTTGGTTTTCTCTCGAAGGTAATGTGTTGCTTTATGACTTGTGAAAAAAAGAACTGTTTATTCGTAAGTTAGATACGTTATGTTAAATATTACTATGAAATATGTGAAATAACACTGATTTTGGTTAGAGAAATGATGAGTTTTTTGTAGATATTACTGTGTTATACTGACGATGATGTGTTAGAAAAACGTGAGCCTAGGTTAAGTTTTTGGTGTGGAATAATGTTAGGTTTGCCCAAATTTTGCTAATGTCTCGTTTATTCATAGGTCAAATGATGTTCTACTCGAAACGAGTGACACTTTGTAAGATAGTGTCAATTCATAGTTCAGAATGGTGGCATCTTTGATAGATGGTCAACTTTGTTAAGGGGATTTGTTTGATAATACGGCTATACCTGTTGCTAATATGCTCGAAAAGTGGAACATATCGAATATTTGTATGACCTGTTAGCTATTTACCTTGATCAGTAGGGCATTTTTCAGGATGTTAGCTGATTAATTTCATACGCGAGGTATGTTAGGTTGCATTTGTAACAGTTATATTCAATAGTCGCGTTATGCATTTGTTAGCTTTTATTGATGCCCTAAAACTTTGTTGGTTAAGGATATATTCGT
>JABUQX010095292.1:0-2500 GCA_015478945.1 Trachelipus rathkii
GTTGTACTTCGTTCAGATCGTTTGGGTGTTTAACCGTTTTCCGCATTTATCGTGAAACACTTTCAGCGTTTTCGTGCGCCGCTTCAATATATATAATTAACTTTCAGGAGAGAGATTGGCCTTTTAAAAAATTTTACTAATAAAATTAGAAAACATAATTTCATTAAAATGGTTAAAGATGTTACAATTAGATTAAAATCACGCGGCACCCTGACAGATCTCGCGGCACACCGGTTGGGAATCTCTGGCTTACAGACTTGAAAAAATCTAAGTTTTTTTTGAAGAAGGTTTAATATCTTGATCATTCAAGCTCCTCTTAAACTTCAACAATGCTTTAAAAATTATCAAATTTTCCACTAACCTTGTTTCGCCCATTCTAGGGAGTATTTTCCATTTTGTGTCAGGGAAAAAAATCTTTTCTATTTTTTTTTTTAACTAAAATAGTGGTCGGCCTTGGCAATTAAACAGAACATGTGTTTGCATTCGATGTATACAATGAGTTTCTAGTGGTGGCACTCCACATGGATGTGAGACAAGAAATGAACAATCTAACACTTCCTTTGGATATTTTTCGACAGCTAAAACACCTCTAATACATTTCTTCATTGCTTTTACACCATCCTATCGTTGTCCAATCAGAAAGACACTATTATTTGAATGTTTGTATTATTACTTCCGCTTGAGATAAGGAAACAAAGAAGCAGTTAGAAGCCACATGGGCCTATCGAGAGACTGTCAGTCAACTAAATATTTATCAAACACATGCTCATGCAACATACACAACCTACACCGCACAGAGGCCTGTCAATTTCTAAACAAAGGCTAATATAATATATACATCAACTACTATGAAAAACAAAAACTATAGCTAAGGTATATACTAACCACAATACAAGCTTTAATAAGTTTGATACCGGTAGTTACAACATACAGTTTATCTTAATAACTAACTAAAAACCCGACAATTTAGCTTTGTCAGAATATACTATATGATGCCCAAACCATCCATACATATACCTATCCAATCATTTCTTAAATGTTGCAAGTGAGTCACACTCAACAATCCCCTGCGGGAAACCATTCCAAAAATTTACAACACTATTAGAGAGTGAATGTTTTCTTGCATCAAGATTACACGTCTTCTTAATTTTCTCATTGTGTCCCCTGGTCTCCCGTCCGTGGTCTACTATAAAGAATTTATTGGTCTCAGTATTATCAACAAATGTAAATATTTTATAGACTTGTATCATGTTCCCTCTGAGAAATCGCCTTTCTACAGAAAATATTCCTAGGAAACTCCTTCAGCCTCTTCTCATAGCTCTTACCCTCAAAACCAGAAATCATTCTTGTTGCACTACGTTACACTCTCTCCAGCATATCTATGTCTTTTCTTAAATTAGAAGCCCAAACTTGTGCGCAATACTCTAATACTGACCTAAAATAGCTATTATACAGTTTACTTATAACTTCCTTAGCCTTGTAAACCATATTGCGATTTACTATACCTAGCATCTTATTAGCTTTATTCCTTGCTTCCAAACACTGATTAGCTACTTTCAGGATGCTACTTATACTCACATCTAAATCTTTTTCTGGTCCACAGATTCAAGACAATCCCCAATCATATCGTAGTTAGATCTTTTATTTGAGTAACCCAAGTGAAGAACCTTACACTTTTTACTATTAAATTTCATTTGCCACTTATCTGTCGACCTAAGAAGTTTATCAACATCATTTTGAATCTTTATATGTCCATCATTATTCCTTACTAAGGTAGCCACTTTAGAATCATCTGCAAAATTTAGAAAACTTACATTTAAGGATAGGAGAAATAAATGAAGCTGTCTTCCCGTATGCTTCGAAGTTCGAACAAACACAAAGGTGAAAGGCCTGACAGGTGATCATAATACGATTTTAGGTAATTGTATTACTCTTCTTAAACCGTTTGAAGAGGTAACTAAGTCAATTAGCTCAGAAAATTCTTGTTTGTCAGGCGGGATTCCTCTAGTTGCAACGATGAAAGCTGTGCTAAATACTGCTATTAAAAGCAAAGGACTTTCAAAGAAAACAAACACTTATGCTGGAGATAGATAATAGATTTCAAAATCTGCAAAAAGATTACGCATCTGCAATAGTAACTTTTCTGGATACTAGATACAAAACCAAATTTCTTGAACCACGTATTTCACTGAAGGTTAAAATTTATTTAGTAATGCCTATGTGAGGAAATGCTGCTAAAGGCAGAAATTTCGCCAGCCAATAAAAAGGAAAATATTACAGAAACAGACACACATTTACCATCTGTTAGCGAAACCATTGCTGAATCCATGAACGTTCTTTTGGCTTCTAACAGCGATGAAGAGTCTTGTTCAGAGGTGTCAAAGGACACTCTGTCATTGATCGAAGATTATCAAAAGCGAAAACTCTTGGAATCTGATAGAGATCCATTGGTTTGATGGCGTGATAATTAAAAGTTTTCCCACATCTTGCAGAACTCACC
>JABUQX010095292.1:20000-30000 GCA_015478945.1 Trachelipus rathkii
GCTCCAGCTTCAGCTCCAGTTTCAGCTCCAGCTTCACATCCAGTTTCAACTCCAGCTCCAGCTTTAGCTCCAGTTAAAGCTTCAGCCCCAGTTCCAGCTCCAGCTCCATTTCCAGCTTTAGCTACAGTTTCAACTTCAGCTCCAATTAAAACTTCAGCCCAGTTTCAGCTCCAGTTCCAGTTCCATCTCCAGTTTCAACTTAAGCTCCAGCTCCATTTCCAGTTTCAGCTCCAGTTTCAACTCCAGCTCTAGCTTCAGTTTCAACTCCAGCTCCAGTCCCAGCTTCAGCTCCAGTTCCAGCTTCAGCTCCAGGTTCGATTGCAGCTCGAGCTGGAGCTCCAACCCCAGTTCCAGCTTCAGCTCCAGTTTCACCTCCAGCTCCAGGTTGAGCTTCAGCTCCATTTCCAGCTTCAACTCTAGCTCCAGCTTCAGCTCCAGTTCCAGCTCCAGCTCCACTTCCAGCTTCAGCTCCAGTTTCAACTTCAGCTCCAACTTCAGCTCTATTTCCAGTTTCAGCTCCAGCTTTAGCTTCAATTTCAACTCCAGCTCCAGCTTCAGTTTCAGCTTCAACTCTAGTTCCTGCTTCAGCTCCAGTTCCAGCTCCAGCTTCATCCCCAGTTTCAATTCCAGCTCCAGCTTCAGCTCTAGTTTCAACTTCAGCTCCAGTTCCAGCTTCAGTTCCAGTTTCAACTCTAGCTCCAGCTTCAGCTCCAGTTCCAGGTCCAGCTTCGGCTCTAGTTCCAGCTTCAGTTATATTTTCAACTCTAGCTCCAGCTTCAGCTTCAGTTCCAGCTTCAGTTCCAGCTCCAGCTTCGGCTCCAGTTCCAGCTTCAGTTTCAGTTCCAGCTTCCGCTCCAGCTCCAGTTTCAACTCCAGCTCCAGCTTCAGCTTCAGCTCTAGTTTCAGCCAAAGCTCCAGCAACTAGCACCCTCTCACAAAAAGTCAGGATCTCCCACTGATTAATAGAGTTTCTTGTAGTTTATTTTTAGTATGAAATTGTTACTCACCTCAAACTTTCAGTTTATGCCTATGATATACGTAGTGCGTGAAAGTTTATCTCTGATATAGTCGTTCGTCAAAGAATAAGTCTAACAATACGTCATGTGTGAAAGTTGTTTTCTTTGATATATATATATATATATATATATATAATTATATATATATATATATATATATATATATATATATAATTATATATATATATATATATATACTATAATATATATATATATATATATATATATCTATATATATATATATATATAATATATTTTTATATATATATATATATATATATAATATATATATATATATATATATATATATATATATATATATTATATATTATATTATATATATATATCAAAAAAAGGAAAGCAACATGCATGTAACAAAAAAAACTATAACAGGAAAGGAAAATAAATAAAATTTTATTAATCAGGAGACATTTTTAACCCATGAACATTAAAAAAAAAAAAATAACAGCTTTTTGAAAAATTTAAAATTGTTAAAAATGTTGGAAAATCGGTATGATAATGATCATTTTATGAGAAGAACGAAGGAGCTCTAGCGCTCGAGGGAACGTCAAAGTCCAAATGTCGATTTTTTTAAAACTAAAAGATATCCCAAGGGTAAAACACAAAGAGATGGACAGAGTCGGGTTTCTCGGCCTACCGAAGGGACGATGGGGGACTTCGTCGCCCCCTCTTGTCCTCCGTCGGCTCGAACCCCTACAAAGGAAATAAAAAGAAAAATTAAGATAAGATCTCCAGAACATAATAAAAAAAACAATATTGGTAACTCTCCGTACGTACTACTGCAGAAATGAAAGGTTAATGAGAGAATACGCTGCCAGACCTAAGATTATACTAATATTTAAGGTGTTATTAATAAATATTTGAATAAAATAATTTTTTTTCAAGTTTCATCGATGAATTGCTTGCTGAAATCAAAATGTTATTTATTTTCCTGTAGCTGTTATAGTTTTTTAGTTACATGCATGACTGCTTTCGGAAGGCTGGCCTAATATATATATAAAAATAATATATATAATAATATATATATATATATATATATATATAATAATATTATATATATAATATATATAATATTATATATATAATATATATATATATATATTATATTTAATATATATATATATACTATAAAGCATTAAAATATATTTATTTTCTGAACTAAATAAGTGAAATTACTCTCTCTGATTGCAATCAAATTAATTACAATTATGTAAAATAAAAACATTTATTTATGTAATAGGTCTTCCTGTTTTTCACACCAAAATTTTCATTTTTTAGTTTCTCACAATTTCAAAATAGGTCTTCTTTATTTTCATTGTTCGATAGAAACTGCTCTTGAGGCATAGTTGCTAAAACATCGACTCATCGAATGATACATTTGAAGAAGTACATTTATTTATTCGTCGAAAGCTCTCAGCTGTTTTCGTACTTTTGGCAACTTTGGCGCTGTCTTTATAGTACTTTTTAACGTAGTCCACATATTTCGCCAAGAAATAAGAAAACGTTTCTTTGGAATGCCAGGCAACTCGGTGAAGATATCCGCCGTCGACAACGTAAATAACATTACCTTCTCAGTTACAGGAGAGTAAGCAACTCAAAATAACGACTTCCTCGTTTTGCTCATTTCTACTTCATCAAAGAGTGAAAGTGGATAAGGGGACAACTCGAATTTAAAATAATGCTTTAATTCTTCATTAGATTTTTTAATGAGTGAAATTCTTCGGAAAAGTATCTCTGGGTAAATAGGGATATTCTTTATTATATATTTATGTTTACTTATAAAGTAAATCCTTTAAGAGGCATAACTGTAATTTAACCCTTAAACTTAACAATTGAAATTTCACCATTTACGAAAAATTTGACATAAAAACCGAAATCAATGAGAGGAACTAGTTTATGGCATGCAGTTTGGTAAACATTGAATGTTTGCCGTGCGTATAACTCAGAAGAAAGTACAGTATTTATTCTACCAAAATTGTGCATAGAACCTTGTTTATAGAAAACGTTATTTTGAATAATTTATATAAAGTATATTAAGGCCTTTAGCGGTAGAATTTAAATTTAACGTGATATTTACGAAAACTCGGATTTCTGCTTTTCCAATATGTGATCTACCGAGTTGTTTTCATTCCAATATGCGATCTACCAGTTGAGTTGGTAACCAACCAACCAGTTTAAACTAGCATGCTACAATAAAAAAAAGAAGGTAAAATTCAATCTTTCGTCTGAGCTTCGATATATCGAACTATATCGATATATCGAGTATTGGGTATATCGATAAAATTCGATATATATATATATTAGATATATATATATATATATATATATAATATATATATATATATATATATATATATATATATATATATATATATATATAATAGTAAATCTCTGTGTCTACCTAACAAAACTTTATCCTAACCTATACTTAATAGCCCCCAAGTAGCCCTAACCTAATGGATTATGTAAGCCCCCAAGTAGCCCTAACCTAATGGATCATGGAAGCCCCCCAAGTACTACCTAACCTAATGGATTATGAAAGCCCCCAAGCCCTAACCTAATAAATTATGAAAGGCCCCAACTATTTTGACACAGATTTACTATATATATATATATATATATATATATATATATATATATATATATATATATATATATATATTATATATATATATATATATATATATATATAATATAATATATATATATAATATAGCTTGTAATAACTACTAAACTTCACGTAGTGTTTAAGATAGTGATTTACTTGGCCCTAGTTAGTTTGAATCTTTCGTCATTAGAATATAAAAAATTGTAACTATTTTCCTTAAAAATTTTGCCCGAAATATTATTTACCTGAGACCATCTGCTTTGTATCTTGTAAAATGCAATGAAAATACTGTAGGAAGGCTTGTAAAGTCCATTCTCATTATAAATATGTATTAAATGACATAAATTAATATTTAAAAGTCACTAAATAACTGTTTAAATGTTATGGAAAACTCATGTGAAATAGATCCTATAAATTCATAGTGTGAATGGAACACTCATGTTAAATAAATAGATCCTATAAATTCATATTTAAAATGGAGTAAATAAATCTTTAAATTTAAGTTTGCACAGCACTAGCCAAGTCAACTTATTCCTATGAGGTCAAAACCCAAATGATCGCTTTCTTTGTTTATCAGCAATGAATATTTCAATAGGTTTTCGATATAGGGATCACCGATATAAATATATCGATATATCATTTTGGACTCTGAAAATTTGGCGCTCAGACGAAAAGATTGAATTTTTAAAAGCCCCCTATATATATATATAATATTATATATTAAATATTATATATATAATATATATATATATATATATATATATATAATATAATAGTATATATATATATATATAATATATATATATATATATATATATATATATCTAAACAAAACTTTATCCTAAAATTATATTATAGCCCCCCAAGTATGCCTTAACCTAATGGATTATGTAAGCCCCCAAGTAGCCCTAAACTAATGGATTATGTAAAGCCACCAAGTTAGCCTAACCTAATGCATCATGGAAGCCCCAAGTACTACCTAACCTAATGGATTATGAAAGCCCCCAAGCCCTAACCTAATAAATTATGAAAGGCCCCAACTATTTTTACATATATATATATATATATATATATATATATATATATATATATATATATATATATATATATATATATATATATATATATATATAAATTATATATATATAATATACATATATTTTCTATATATACTTATATATATATATATATATATATATATAGTATATTATATAATATATATATATATATTATATAAGATATATAAATATATAATATTATATATATATAATCTATATATTAATATATATATATATATATATATATATTAGCTTGTAATAACATACTACTAAACTTCCAAAACGTAGTGTTTAAGATAGTGGTTTACTTGGCCTTAGTTAGTTTGAATCTTTCGTTTTCATTAGGAATATAAAAAAAATTTGTAACTATTTTCCTTAAAAATTTTGCGATATATTATTTACCTGAGACCATCTGCTTTGTATCTTGTAAAATGCAATGAAAATACTGTAGGAAGGCTTGTAAAGTTCATTCTTATTATAAATATGTATTAAATGACATAAATTAATATTTAAAAGTCACTAAAAAACTGTTTAAATGTTATGGAAAACTCATGTGAAATAGATCCTATAAATTCATAGTGTGAATGGAACACTTATGTTAAATAAATAGATCCTATAAATTCATATTTAAAATGGAGTAAATAAATCTTTAAATTTAAGTTTGCACAGCAACTAGCCCAGTCAACCTTTTTCCTTATGAGGTCAAAACCCAAATGGTCGCTTTCTTTGCTTATCAACAATGAATATTTCAATAGGTTTTCGATATAGGGATCACCGATATAAATATATCGATATATCATTTTGGACTAAAAAAATTTGGAACTCAGACGAAAGATTGAATTAAGCCAAAAAGAATAGCACTACGATATATATATATATATATATATATTATATATATATATATATATATATATAATATATATATAATATATATAATATATATAATATATATATATATATATATCACTGGTTTATGTTTCCTTAACTTAACAGCAATGATTCCCCGAGGCGCAATTCATAAAAAATAATTTTTTTTGTTATAATGAAGAATATAAAATATAATGATATGTCCAATTCTTAAACATCTTTAAAATATAAAAAGTCAATGTACGTTAACTTTCTAACTTTTAAAATAAATAGTTTTATTTATTCATTTTTGTTATTAGTTTAAACGACATTTATTTTATCAAAATTATTAAAATCTAAAAAATAAAATTATTCCTTGAAAATGTCCGAAGTTTACGGACGAAAGCTCGGTAATGTAATTAAATCAATAGTTTTCTTTTTTTATTCTAGAATAATATTAGAGAAAATTTCTTCTGAAGAAAGAAATACTATCAGGAGGCTTGAAAAGGCAACAAAATCACACATTAAAATAAATGCTGATATCGAGTTTTGAAAATTCTTCTTCTTCTTCTTCTTCTTCTTCTTCTTCTTCTTCTTCTTCTTCTTCTTCTTCTTCTTCTTCTTCTTCTTCAGCTGATATTTATTTATATCCGAGCGTTCCATGAAAACTTTAAAAAATCGAATCATATATTGAAAATCTCTTCTGCAGGTTGTAAATTCAGATATTCGTGGAGCACAACCCCAGTGAACGGTCTCTTTAAAATATTTAAAAAAAAATAAACATCATAGTTAGACTATTTTAAAAGACTGTTTTATAATTTAGAAATATTAATTACTAAATTGTTCTTAGTAGGAACAGAATTACATAAAAGCAGTGAAAACCTTCTCCGTAGTTGATATTCCATGAATAAATAAGGAAAAAAAGAGAGAGAGAGAGAAAGTGAAAAAAAAAACCTTCAGTGGATATAAACTATGCAAAATTGGTCTCCCGCTGACCAACAAGGGATGCTCATTTGCCACCCTTGGTTACACTAAAACCACTTCTCGATACCAACAATTTCTCCTTTTTGTATTTAACTTCATTTTTTTTCTTTATATGAACCTTTTATACTGTATTTTACGTTATATATAATAGTATATATATATATATATATATATTTATATATATAATATATATATAATATATATTTATATTTATATATATATATATATATATATATATATATATATATATATATATATATATAAGAGAGAGAGAGAGAGAGAGAGAGAGAGAGAGAGAGCGAGAGAGAGGTAGAGTCGCGCGCATACTCGCAGCGATGAAATTACCTCCCAATTGTCTTATGGTATGTAGATTCTCCCATTACATTCTAGTGCCTAATGGTTCGCCTTTCTTTTCTGCGTTCATATCCACATTCATACTTCAGATAACATCTTAGAGAAACCACCTATTATCCACTTATCATATACACATGCTTATATCCACACCCCTCTTCTAGACAATATCTTACAGATATTCCTATGCCTCATATCCCTATGTGTGGGGAAGAAAGAATTGTCCACATCGTATGTCCTGCGTGTAGTAGAAGGAGACTAAAGGAACGGTGGTAATTGGGTTGGCTGCCCACTACTACGTATCTTTTGCCAGGAATGCTAATTTATGCCTCGGAGAAGGTCGTGATCGCCGTAAGCGGCCTTCTATCTTTCGGTGAAAATGTATGAATCATTTGGGTACATGGAACGTCAGAGGAATAAATGTTGAGGAGAAGGGGAGATGAGAGGGGGAGAGAAGGAGTTGCAATTCTGATGAGTGACTTGTGGTACAGAGCTATGGTAGATTTTGAGTGTGTGAGTACTAGAATTCTAATGGTTAAATTTAAATTTCAAAAGGTCAAGGTATGTGTGGTTGTTACACATAGCTCATCTGAAGGTAATATTGAGGAGAGTGAGATATTCTGGGATAATCTGAATGATGGTTTGGATGGGGTGAGTAGGAGCTTCAGATTGATTTTATTGGGCGACCTAAATGGTTGGTTAGATGATCAAAAAAGTGATGGTATAACAGCTGGCTTTGGGGTGACGGGAGAAAATAAGAATGGTGATAAGTGATTGATTTCTGTTAGAAGAGAGGTATATGTGTAAGTAATACTTTCTTTAAACACAAGAGTATTCATAAGTATGCTAGAATTGGTGTAGGTAGAGATGGTATCGAAGTGAAAAGTATGATTGATTTTGTGTTGGTGAAGAAGAGGATGTTGAAGTATGTATTGGATGTTAAATCAGTGATTGGGTTAGGAATGGGATTATCGGATCATTATGTTGTTTTATGTAAAATTAAATTAGTGGGGGCTTGGATAAAGAGGAAGGTGATAAGGAAGGAAGTGGGTAGAGTTAAGAGTGAGAAGCTAAGTGAACAAGGCAATGAGGATAAGTATTTAAGAGCGCTTGCAAGTAAATCAGTTGAATGTGAATAAGTTGAAACTGAACAAATCTGGAAGCAAATGAAGGAAGCAGCTGTTAGTAGTGCAAAAGAAGTATGTGGATGTGCTAAGGTAGGAAGTAAGAATGTTAACAGTGAGTGGTGGAATGAAGAGGTGAATGCAAAGCGGCGTTAAAAGTAAAAAAAAGCTTGGTTGAATGTAGTAACAGCCCAATATGAAGTTTCAAAAGAAAAGATGTTTGGAATTATATAAGGAGGACAAAAGGAATACTAAAAGATGCATACGTGAGAGAAAAGGGTAAATGAACAGTTTGAAAGAGGATGAAATGGGGACTTACACAGGAATAGGAAGCTCTTCTTGGAAGAATGAAAGTTAAGAATGAGAATAAGGGGAATCTCCTAAGAATAATGAATAGGGATGGTGCTTTCGTAACTGATGAAATGGATGTGAGGGGAGTGTGGAGGGAACACTTCTGAAATCTGCCTAACATTGGCAGTATTGAAGAGGTGATAGTGAATGTATGTGGGTTTGATGGTGCAAGAAGGAATAGGTATTTCGGGGAAGAGGTCATTAGTAAGGAGGAGGTAATGGGTAGAGTGAGAAAGTTGAAGAATGGTAAAATCTGCAGGTATAGATGAAATTACTGGTAAAATGATCAAGAACGGAGGCGAGATGGTGATTGATTTGGAAGTTGTATAGCAAAGCGTTTATGGAGGGTGTAGTTCCGAGGGATTGGAGGAGAACAGTAATAGTACCCTTAAATAAGGGTAAGGGGGATAATGGTAACTGTAGGAATTATAGGGAAATTAGTTTATTGAGTGTTGTAAGGAAGAAATGTGCTGGTATTTTGGTCGAAAGAGTGCATCTAGTGACTGAAGGACTGATTGGTGAAGAACAAGGTGCGTTTAGAAGCGGTAGAGGATGTGTGGATCAAATCTTTACATTGAAACAAAAGATTGAGAAAATGAGGAGAAGAAGAATAATTGTATTTGAGGTTTTATGGATTTGCAAACAGGCGTTGATTAAGGATTAATAGGGAAGCTCTATGGCAGGTGTTAGGGATATATGGCGTAGGTGGCAGGCTTTTGGATGGAATCAAAAGTATGTATGACGATAGAGAAGCGTGTGTAAGAATAAATGGAGTCAAAAGTGATTGGTTTAATATTAATAGCGGAATAAGACAGGGATGTGTTATAGTCTCCTTGGTCATTCAGTTTGTATGTGGAAGGGATTACGAAAGAATGAAAGGTAGGGGTGGCAGGAGATTGTGTTAGAATGATGGAGAGTGGAAGAGTGTAGAGGGCGCCCTACTTATTATATGCTTATGATTTGGTTTTGTGTGGCGAATCTGAAGAGAGTTTGATAGGATTGGTAGAGAGATTTGGCAGGGTGTGTAAAATGAGGGGTGGGAAAGTAAACGCAGGTAAGAGTAAGGTTATGGCTGTGAGTGATGAGAGTCCTCGGTGTGAAGTTATGTTAGATGGTGAGCAGCTGACCTGGAACAAGTGCCCGACTTTAAATACTTAGGATATATGTTGGATGAGAAGGGAATGGATAATGCAGAGTATAGTAGGAAAGTTGTGAATGGCAGGAAGGTGGCTGGTGCAATTAAATCCTTGGTGGATGTGAAGGGACTAAGTCTTGAGTGAGCTAGGGTCTTTCATGAGGGTATGTTGTTACCTGTGTTAATGTATAGTAGTGAGACTATGGTCTGAAATGAGAGGTATAGATCTAAAGTACAATGTGTTCAGATGGACAATCTTAGGGGTGTGCTAGGTGTGAGAAGAATTGATAAAATGAGGAATGAACGTATGAGAGAGTTCAGTGATGTGAAGAAAGAGGTAAATGAGAGAATAAATGAAAGTACGTTGAGATGTGGAAAGGATGGATGATAGTCGGTTGGTTAAGGGGATGTAGAGTGGTGAGTGTGCTGGGAAATCGACCGCTGGGAGACCGAAGAAAGTGGGATGAGCCAGTAAACGGAGGTCTGTAAGGAGAGAAATGTGAGTT
>JABUQX010095292.1:42500-45621 GCA_015478945.1 Trachelipus rathkii
CTCCCTCCTCCAGCATCTCCTTTATTCCATCCATCCACCTCCTTCTTGGGCTCCCCCTTCCTCTCCTTCCTATCCCCTCCGCCTCCCAAACTCTCCTAACCACTCTCTGTTCCTCCTTTCTCTAGATGCCCAATACCATCTTAACATTCCCTTCTCCGCTCTTCCCACCAAACCATTCCTCCAATCACATCCTCCCTCACCACCCTATTCCTCATCCTCTCCCTTCTGCTAACCCACAAACCGCTCTCAAACCCTTCATCTCAAATACTTCCAACTCTTCCTGACCTGGCATTTCAACCCCACGTTTCACACACCAATACAACACCGCTGGTACACAAATTTTTTCAAACAAACTTATCTTAACTTTCTGTGAAAAATCCCCCCCTTTATAATTCTCTCAAACCACTCAAAGCTCTCATTCCCTTCTCCCTACTCTATGTTCTATGCTCTCTTCATCCCATCCCCCCTTACCAAATCCATCGCCTAAATATCTAAAATATCTTTACTTCTTTCCAATACTAACCCCCTACTCTAAACTCTCTACCCCCTCCCCCTCCTCTCTTCCCTCCTCCTCAAACACTAACACTTTACTCTTACCTGGATTTATTTTAAGCCCCTTTGTCCACACATTCTCTCAATCCCTCACCAAATACCTCAGCCCTTCCGCGTCCTTCGCCACTAGGGCAGTATCGTCCGCAACAGTATCATGTTCACTTCCCTTCTATCATTTCCATTCATCAATTCCACCCCCTCCCCTCCCTCACCATTCCTCTGCAAACACTCTCCATAAACAAATTGAATAGCTACGGCGACATTACACACCCCTGTCTCAATCCTCTCTCTACCCCAAACATCTCACTCTCCCCTCCTAATACTCTCACACACATTCTGCTATTCTTATAAAAGGCCCTAATACCTTTACCTAATTTACCCCTCACTCCATTTTCCTCCAACACCCTCCACAATTCACCCCTCTTCACTCTATCATAAGCTTTCTCTAAATCTAAAAAACACCCATACACTTTCCCTTTCCTCTCAATACTTTTCTCCACAAGCATCTTATTGTAAACACTTTGGTCCACACACCCTCTTCCTCCTAAAATCCTCCTTGTTTCTTCCCCATTCTCCCCTACGTTAAACCTCTCACTCCTCAATCATATTCTCCCATTATACTTTCCCCCTACACACTTAAAAAGAACATATACCTCTATTATTCCTACATTCATCCTATCCCCTTTTCCCCTTATACAGGGGAAATCCAAACCAACCATCTCCAATCCTGGTACCACCACTCTCCATACATAAATTATCTACCTATAACAGCCATTCCCTCCACCCTAATAGACCCCCTTCTGCAACATTCCTTCTCACACCGGCCATCCAGACCTGGCGGACTTCCCTTTTTTTTCCTTTATTCAAGGCCCTAATAATTTCCTCCTTTATTTCATCCTCCCCCTCCCTCCCCACTTCACTCCCCATCCTCACCTCTTGCAAATCTTCCTCCCTTCCCCCCCCCACTTCATTCAATAATCCACTAAAAATACTCCCGCCCACCTCTCTTCCTCACCCTAATCCTCTCCTCCTATCCACTCCCCATCTCCTCCCTTAATCCTCTCCCCCAACCCCTCCTTCTCTTCCTTTTCTTATTTACTTCTTTCCAGAACAATCTTGCCTCCCCGATTCAAATTTTCAGTCTCACTTTTCTACACCATTGCATCTTTTGCTCTTATCTCGCCCTCCTAAACGCCCTCTTGCTTCCATCTTCTAACCCTTCTGTATTCAATCCACGCTTTCCTCTCTCCTACTACCCAACCATTTCACATAAGCTTCCTTTTTTCCTTTTCAACCACCCTCCTTCACGCTCCTCACGTCCACCATTCACTCCTTTCGCTTCTGCTTGCCAAATCACCCTTTCACTCCACATCTACCCTCTACGCCTTGTTCACATAGTTTTTATGATACTGCCTCTTCCTTCTCTTTAAAATCTCATCCACTCCCATCCTCAACCTTCCCAATTCGTCCCTCTCACACGCTACCGGGATCTTCCCCACCTGTCCTCCATATCTCCTAAACGTCCTCTTAACACACTGTTCTCCTCCAGTTTTTCCCACCTTTATCACAAACACTTCTTATATAATATTATATAATATAATTCTTAATACCTTAATATATATATATTATTATAATATAATATATTTATATTTACTCCTATTCTATTTCTTCACCTATATACCCTATTTCCTCAATACTATTACATATCGATTATACCATAACTATTCATCTATATATATCCTCAATCATACTTTATCCTATGCAACACCTACAAATTAGTGAATCCGATACTTATATACTCACTCTCCGCCACCTCGTAATACATTTACATCTAGTTAACTTGATAATAATATATATATATATCTATATATATTATTAATATTATATTATAGAAATATTATAGAAATTACTTATAGAAAATTACCTGGGTTATTATTCCAAATGATATTTGTTAGGATTATGAGTGGGTGAGGGGTTTAGTGGAATGAATTAAGAGGCATGTATAAGTGAAAGGCCTAGAAGGGTATGTGGAGTGAAAAGGGTGGTGCGTAAGCACAGAATGGAATGGGAGTGAATGGTGGATTGTAGGAAGGATGAATAGAGGTGTATATTGAATATATATAACTAAATTAATATGATATATATATAAGTGTGTTTAAAATGAGTAAAGTTTTATAGAAATATATGGTTTAGCTAAGTTTATTAAATAAGAGGAAAAACTGGTAGAGGTAAATATAACTAATAGCAATGGTAGAGTATTAGTAGAAGCAAAGAGGGCGGTTAGAATGATATTAGTGCATGAATAAATAAGTAATAGATTTTAAACGTATTTAGTGGATTTTATTTACTCAATATAACGAAAGAAATCAGTGATGAGGCAGATGTCGGAAATAGAAATACATAGTTGACATGAAAATTTTGAATCGGGGAGCAAAATGTTCTGGAAGAAGAAGTAAAAAATAACAAAATATATATAATATATATATATATAATATATATATAATATATATATATATATATATATATATAATATATATATAAATATATATATAATATATACTATATATAT
>JABUQX010095293.1:10000-14678 GCA_015478945.1 Trachelipus rathkii
CCATTCAAGAAAATGCAGCCTAGCACCGATAATATATAGAGCAAGGTCATGAACATAGAAAGAAAAATTGACCGTCCCTGGGATAGGAGTAACGATGTCATTAAATCCGAGAGCAAACCCTGTGGTACCCCTTCATCCAGAGTAAAGCGGCGTGACAGAGGGCACCGAACCTGGATGGATCTATTTGACAGAAGGCATTTAATGAAAAGAGGGATTTGTCCACGGAAACAGAGCGAGTTGAGTTTAAGAACTCCAGTTCTCCACGTTGTGTCATAAGCTTTTCAAGGTCAAAAAAGACGCCAAGAACCATCCCACTAGTTGAGAAGGCTTCCCGGATGTCATGGTCCAGTTTTAACAAGGGATCCATGGTTCAACGATTTTTGCGGTAAAAAACCCGGAAGTTTCCATAATCCTGGCCACTCTCCAGAACAGGGACAAGGCGGTCTGAAGTCATTTTCTCCATTAATTTACAGTTATGATAGGTTAGCGAAATTGGTCTTTGGTTGTTCGCCAACTTAGGATCTTTCCTGGTTTGGTATGCCGATCCAACAGAAAAGCTGATGCCGAGGGGTGAATATGATGGAGCATAATGTACGAAACCATGTATAGGCCAAGGACCTGGTGTTTGCTATTCGCTAATGCAGTTTGATACTCTGCAAGTGTAGAAAGAAGATTATAGGTATGATCTTCCCCTTCCGCTGTTGAAATGTTTGGCAATTCAGTGCTAGTTCTTAATTTTGAAAGGTTTCAGGATAGCAGAAAAAGCTCGAGTGGCCAGCAAAACTATAATAACCTAATGCCTCTGTAACAGCAGCAAGAGCGAAGATTGTGTCGGCTTTATCAGTCCCATAATCGAAGACTGTGGGTAAGGAGTAGTTGGAGCAACGAGATGTTTTCTGTACAATTTTTCACACTAAAGGAAGGGAAGTTGTAGAGTTAACAGTTGAAATATAAGTTCGAAATATAATTCCAGCCAATTCCGCTCGGTCATAACGCCAGCTGGAGTTGGATTTTAATATTGTGCTCGGGGTGGCGGAGGTTGAAGTCTCCTATTATAGCAACCGGAGTAGGGAGCTGTTTTAAAAGATCAGCTAAGTTGACCTTAGTAAACTCACTACTCGGAGCCAAGTAGATCGAGCAGACAGTAAGGTCGGTGGACAAATGAATTATTGCTGCCACTGCATAAAATCTAGTTTGAAGAGAGATCGCAGAATAGGGTCAGATTTATGAATGAATATTCCTGCACATACCCTACTATTGTTACCTTTTCTATAGAGGTTAGTGGCGATTTATATTCCGACAGTTGAAAGAAGTCGTGGTGACATAGTCGAAGTTTCTGAAAAAATATGCAATTTGGTGTACATATGTTTATTAGTTGAACAAGTTCTTCAAAATTAGAATAGTAGACACGACAATTCCATTAAGGGAAGTGGCCAAGCAATGTTGTTTTAAATATTATGAGGATGATCTTTTTCAGACAATTGTCCCTATGTGATTAGGGGTAATGCTGAAGGTGGATTCAGATGGAGAGTAAAGGCTGAGATGTGGGCCCCAACGAGGAGGGGAAACAAATCCTGGTGGTAAAGGATAGTCACACAACAAAGATTTGGGTTGTACGACCGCTTTTGGGAAGGAGCTTACTGTGATATTTGGTGAAGGGGTTTCGCCATGAATGCGAGATAAATTGAGTTCATCCAAGTAAATGTTATTTTGTGGATGTAGTTGGTCGTTGGAAGAACAATCAAAATGCTCATGCTTAGGAATGGGAGCGATATCAGTATCTATTAAGCAAGCAGATTCAGAAATGTGTTGTGGGATACCGTTTTTTTCCCCATGGAAATGGGGAAGGAAGGTCTTGTCCGAAAGGTGCCATAGTTTTGAAAAGATGTTGAGGTTGCGATATTGTGATCCGATATAGGATTCGTTGGGTTGACAATGTCTGATGCTGGAGATTTAGCCAGTAAGTCATCATGAAAGTGATTTTGGGATACTGGACAATTTGAGTTAAGATTGGAGACTTCTGGGTCCAAATTCCTGCCGCCAACAGATTCAGAATGCTTGGAGAGTTTGCAGCGTTTATGTTGGACGGTTTTACATTCACCTCTCTCAGAAGCACAGGGAGTTTAGAAAGAGAATGGGTGGTCACATCAAGCTTTATTTGGAAGTTATTATAAATTTCATCCTCTAAGGCATATAATCCTTTAGGGAGTGCTGAGATAGAAAATTCGGATGAAGAGTTATAGGAGGATTCAGAAGAGCTGGAATAATCTTGAAAACTATCATATAGTTGATTGGTGGGTTGTTCGATAACTGTGATTGTCTGGATACAATCTGTTGAAGTCATTGCTTTTGTCTCAGGAATAGACTTATAGCGATGTCTCTTCTGAGTTGCATTTTTTACATCTCTGGTTTGTGTGTTTTGGTTAAGAAATTCGGATGCTATGTATTTTAACGATTAATCTTTAGCTTGGTGATTAGGAACATTTTTTCAGGAATTTGAGTAATAGTGTGAGTTGAAAACTAGCTCTCTGGATAGGGTTGCTGATTGCATTTTGAACGGGAGATAAGATCAATGGCTGCTTTTGTACTATCTGAGATGTCGGTAGTATGGGCAATGCAGGCAGTCAGGTTACAGTAACTGCCTGAGTTTCGCTGGTATTTTGGAGGGGAGTTCTACTGGGATGGAGTTGTGTTGGTGAAATAACATACGGAGGTATGGGGGCTGCTGCAATTGTAGCGTAAGATTGCCTTTGTCTAGTAGGGTATTTTTCATTGAGATGGTGCATGGCATCTCTCCTGTCCAATTTATGTATGGTACATAACTCCAAAACCTCATGTTCGAACAGGTAGATTGGGCATTTTAAGGAAGTAGCACTGTCGGGTCCTCCACAGTTTTTGCAGTGTGGTGTATGTCATGTGGTCCCCTACAGTATTTTCGGGAATGACCAAACCATTGGCAAACCGTCGATGATAAACGCGAGAACACTGTAACTTGTGAACTCTATTTTCACCTTTGAAGGTGGATGAGGGATATTAAAGGTCAGCAGTAAAAGAGGATTTAGGGTGTCAGGAGAGTTCTGACGAGGGGGAAATCTATATATGTTTGTAACGGAAAATGTTTTCTGCGCGAGATTTCTTAAAAGGAGAGCAGTATTTTAGTCTTTCTGTTCAAAAAATAAATAGTTCCTTTAGATGTGTTACTTATTTCATCAGGAGTACAAATAAGGGAAATGTTTTCGAGAGACGTTAAGGATAACAAAATAGAACCTTGATTCCGGGTAGTGGCTTGAACGAGAAGGGATCCATTTCTCATTAATATGAATGGAGGGTCTTCAATTCGTACAGCTTCTTCAAGTGCATCGCTAAGAAGAATGAATTTTTGCTCAGTAATAGCTTCGGAGGTAGTGGATCGGTATAAGTAATAAATTGGGAATGATGTATCAGCTGGCATCCCGGGAGGGGGAGCAGCATATGAAGTAAACGAGTGAGAACGACTATGACAGCTGGCACATTTGTGTGATTGCCTTGGCCGTTTGGGCACCTGGGGTGTTAGTGGATAGCAGTCAACGAATCACTGAAGTTATGCAAAGGACCCTCAAGTGTAGGAGAAGGAAGAAAAGCGGAAGTACCTGCTGATCTAGAAGTGATAGGAACCGAGGTGGGGTCAGGCTGGGAACCCGAAGGATGGTAATTGTTGTTATTAAGCTATTCATGATTTAGTAACATGTTTTCTTTAATAGAATTTTCCACAAAAAAATTAAACCACAAACTTAGTCTTCATGGATGAGAAATAATAAAAATAAAACAAATGAAGCATAAAAGTAAATAACAGGATGGGCTGGAAAGACGTATACTTCAGAAGGAATGGTATTCCTTCTCCCCACAGCAGTTTGTAATCCAGAGACCCACACAACCTCCCGGACCCCACCCCGTAGGGTAGACTGTGGATGTGGCTTCGTAAAGATCCTCCAGGAATTCTACGCAAATTTTCACCCAGTGTACCACACGATACCTTACATCTTCACATAAAGCCCGAAATTATACACATAATGTGCAGAACAGCCTCCTCAGTGGTTAGCTAAGGCTCAGGCTCCTTACAATTGGCGGGCCGGTCAAAGAAGAGCTAAAGGGCCGGTTTTTCTCCTGTATTCTCATCCACAAGGAAGAAGTGTGAGCTGAGCTGAAGACCCATGCAGAAAGAGACACCAGATATCCCAAGGGGCTGTGATTGAAAAAAAGGAAGGGCAACCTGCGTACAAGTGTTTAACTGGACTGATGGTTGCGAATTAAAAAAATAATATCAATAGATAGAAATTGAGGGGAAGGAGGTGGATTGAAAAATATTAATAATTCGAAAAAAGAAAGGACAGAAAAAAGATTAAAAGTATGTGACAATGTGACAATGCACATACTTAGCATGTGACAATGCACATACTTAGCGATAGGGTCTGTAGGGATGCACAAAAAGACCATTAACCATTCATTCTTGCCGCTACGCCATGTTCTAGGTTATTCACTAAGAACATAACACCTCAACAGGAATCAATACCCCCTTACGGGGATATATATATATATATATATATATATATATATATATATTGAAGCGGCACTAAACGCGAATGCCTTCAATGATAAATGCGAAAACGGTTAAACACCACCTTGATAACTGAACATAATT
>JABUQX010095294.1:10000-32178 GCA_015478945.1 Trachelipus rathkii
AACATTGCGCGGTCTTAGTAAGCTCAACGTTAACCAATCAGAGAACTGTTTTTCATATTTTGAATTTTCATGTTCAGACTTTACTTTCTATTCGTTTCCTGACCTTATTTGTATTTTCCCATACACACATACACACAACACATATTACAGGGACGTTTATCTTAATACATCATCCGGCAAAATACCTAACTTATTTGATATGATGTTATTTCTATGAGTCATGCATCTGTGTTACGTTTTCTGAACGTCGTTGGAAAACATTTATATTTTTTCACATATTAATATAAACATTTCGTTTACTTATTTTCTTTGAAGTTTTTATTATTGTTCTTTATATTTATATTTTGTTAAAAGTTAATAAGTTATTTATTTATTTATTTATTTTAATTTATTTATTTTTTGTTAAAAAAATATTTTTTCCAAATTTTATTTATTTGTAATTTTATTTTTTAAAAATTCATTTATATTTTATGAAGTTTTTTATTTTTGTTTTATTTGTTTAAAAGCATTTTGGTTTTTACTAAATTTCTTTCATTTTGTGTTAATGTTGGAATAAAGTTGAGGCTTATCACCACGCTAACCAAGTAATCAATAAATCAGTTTAATCGAATCACCCATATGCCCATCAATCATTCATGATCTATTTGATCTATTGATTCAGGTATTTTTAAGTATCAATTTTGCATAAACATAACATAAATACTTGTTTAACTTTTTTTTATTTATTTATTTAATTTTATTTATTTTATTTTTTAAATTTATTTATTTTTAATTTATTATTTTAAAAAATCTATATATTTTCAAAGTTTTACTTATTTTTTGCTTATTTCTTTAAACATATTTGTTTTTACTAAAATTTCTTTCATTTTATGTTTATAACGTAAAAAATTTTACGTTTTACTGACCCTAAAGCAGTAAATCAGTAAATCAGTTAAGCAATTCAACCATCCCACCTCACCAACCCAGCCTTGATCTATTGATCTATTGATCAATTAATCTATTCATCTATTGATTCAAGTCATATTTTAAGTATCATTTTGTATAAACATAACATAAAATAAGTTATTTGAACAAAATATCATAGTAAAATGTAAAAGTTTACTGACCCTAAAGCAATAAATTCAGTAATCAGTTTATAAACCTAACCTACCACGTCTACCCTCCATGATCTATTGATTTATTGATCTAGTGATCTAATTGATCATTCATCAATTGGTTGAAGTAATTTTTTAAGTATCATTTTGTATAACATAACATAAAATAAGTCTTTGCACAAAAATATCTAGTAAAATGTAATAGTTTACTGACCTTAAAGCAGTAAATCAGCAAATCAGTTAATTAAACCACCAACCCAACCGCTACCACCCATTCGTGATCTTTTGATCTACTGATCTATTGATCTATTGATTCAAGTAATATTTTAAGTATCATTTTGTATAAACGTAACATAAAAATTAGTTCTTTATATACATTATCATACTGACAAGAATATATGCTTAATAAAAGTTTTACATTAAACCTAAATATCATAACCTGAACTAGAACTTAATGTGAAACACAACTAACACACCTTAAGCAAGAATAATCTGCTAACATTAACATGTTAGCTGATTCAACAGTAACTAACTAACATTACCTACAAATGTAACTACTTACACTTTTGTAAATCATATTCAAATATAATGTTAATTTTTGCTTAACATAGTATATTTAACAAAAATTTAGTCATAATTTACTCTACTATCATACTCCAAAGATAAAAATGCATCGTGTAAAAGTTTTCACATCATTTCCTAAAATATATACGACTAGAGAACATAAGCAAACCAATCACATAGCATACTTACGCAGAATAATCTGCTAAATCTAACAAAGTATACTGATTATATCGATAAGTATAACATTACGTCAAGCGTACCTCCTGAACTAAAATGTAATGTATAATAGCAACTTAACGCAAGATAAACTGATAAATAAACAAGTTCTATTTAATACAGTAAGAAAATAACATTACTACAAAACGTGGCTTTTAGCTTTTGTCAATCGTAATCGCTAAAGTGAATGTTTATTTTACATTACATAGTAATATTATTAGAGGAAGCTGTAATAAAATTTTACGCTCGCTCTCCGTAGATCTTAAAGAAAACTTGGATTTTTTGAAGTGTAACTTTAATATATTAATCTTGAAAGTTTGAAAAGAAATCAGTCGACTGGTTTGAAATTTAGGGGGGGAGGGAACCCCAAGTTCTGAATTTTTCTTCCCTATTTCACTAAAAAAGCTCATAAAAAGTTAATTTTAAGAGTATTTCAAGAAAAATTTCACTAAAGTCGTGAATATGTATAATAAAGAATAATCATTTACTTTCATATTGATAAAAATCAACAAGGTACCCATTGAGATTCTATTTTTTTATTCCAAATTTTTGTAAATGATTTCAAGGTTTTAATTCAATCAGAACAATATTGTTTAATATGATCGATAACTTTTATAAACTTTGTGTAATCTTGAAGGGTCCATATGGAAGGTTTCTAGGAAGTTTTTATGTATGCATGACAATTTTTTTTTTAATTGATTTTTTATCTCAGTTGATATGGGAAAAATAAATTTTTGAGAAAAAACGCAAACAAAAACTTTGATCAAATCAGACATCATCACTATTAGAATCGACCAACTTTTAATAAAACTTGTGTCATCTGAAGGGGTCAATATGGACAGGTTTTGGAAGTTTTAATCGTATACACGGACAACTCTTTTTTTTAATGATTTTTTTATCTCAGTTGATATGGGAAAAAATAAATTTTGAGAAAACTTTGAAGACACCCCCTAGAATTTGTTCCGTTTTACAGAATTGAAAAAAAATTTTTATCCTTTTATTTATTTATATATATATATATATATATTTATATAATATATATATATATAATATATTATATATATATATATATAATATTATATTGTATATATATTATATATTTATATATATTTTATATATAATATATATATATATTATATATTATATATATATATATATATATTATTTTATTAAATATATATAATATATTTAATACAATATAATATATATATTAATATATATTATATATTCTATATATATTTTATATTTATAATATATATTACATAGTAAAACATATTATACATATATATAGTATATATTATTATATTATATATAAAATATATATATATATATATATATATATTATATATATATATATATATATATATATAGTAATATATATATATATAATAAGAATAATATATAATAATATAATAATGATAATGTATATAATGATTTTTTTAAAAAAATTATACTTTGACTCCGGATCCGCACGCTTCGGTCCGGGCTTCAGCTCTATATTCAAAATTGCTCAGCTCCAACTTCCTGCAAAAAATTTTTTACATGCAAAAAAAATTTTAAAAAAAATTATACTTGATCCGGCTCGGCTCCGGCTCCGGCTCAGATTCCGCAATGCATTATAGCAGAACCTAAAAATGTTATGATCAAACCCTGAAAATAACTTCGAAGAAGACCAGGAAATTATAGACTCGGCTCCGCTCGACTGTCCGATTGTTCGACTGCGCTCCGGTCAGCTCCATCTCGATACCGTTTTCATTTCAGAATGTTTAGCTCGACTTGCAGAAGTATTTTACCTGCAAAAACAATTTCTTTAAAAATTTATAATTTGGCTCAGGTCTCCGGCTGCCTCTCTGACTCTGGCCTCTGGCCTCCTTTCGCGGTTTCGGTTCTTTTTAAAAATTTTCAGCTCATCATTGCAGATGGATATTATTTACCGTTGCAAAATCCTTTTAAAAATTTTTTTCGGCTCTATTTCCGGCTATGGGCTGCGGCTCGGCTCGGCTTCTTGCTCCGCTCCGATTTGACTACATTTATTGATTGAGAAAGAGCCTGATCTGGGTTGTGTTTGCGAAAAGAAAAAGTTAATTTATTATAATAATGTGAATAAACCTGGAAGATTGGAAAGTTGGATTGATTTCAACTGAATGAATTTTTTTAGTTGACACCTTTAAAAATATCCTGTATCTTTAAAACCATTCGGAATTTCGAAACAAAAATTACCATGATGTAGAGGAGGAAATTTTCTAATAATTAGAGGAATAAAAAAAAAGTGGATTTTTTTTCTTCCCTATTTTTAACTTTAAAAGTCGGGTTGGGCAGTAAGAGTCCCCTTAAAGGCCTTTTTAAGCCAAGTAAAATTCTAAGCGTTCTCTTCTTTGACAACGAAGCGATAACTGACTCTTTAGTATTCCATCCATAACGGTTATTGGCACAGAGCAACCCTTGGATTGCTGATTAGGTGCTTAACAAAATTCGAATATATTCTTATATGAAATTCAAACAGTTATAAAACACAATACATAGGACAAAATTATCGTTGAGTTTCTTAAGTTACAGGAATATTTTTATGAGTATGATGTACGAAATCATTTTGTTAGCGTAACATGAATGTTATAGAAATAAGTGATGGCGGCAGCCTCCTCATTATTATATATATATATATAATTATTAATATATATAATATATATATATATATATATATATATATATATATATATTATATATATAATATTATTATATTATATTATTATAATATATATATATATTATATATATAATATATTATATATATATAATATTATATATATATATATCTTATGTATTCTATATAATATATCATATATATATATATATATATATATAATATTATATATATATAATTCTATATATATATATATATATAATATTAGTATTCAGGGTGATTCAATAATAATGAAAACTTGGAGGGGAAGATTCCCACACGAAATGTAGCAAAAATGATTCTATGCATATACATCTTTAAACGTTAGGATTAGGAGATACAACGGTTTGAAAGTACGGTCCGAAAGGTACCAGATTTGGCCTTCATACGCACACTTTTCACGAATGGACTACGTTGTGAGTGAAAGAATCTCAGGATGGAAGTGTTTGATGTATAGCAATGGTTTACACACCTGGTGAGCGGTTTATGGGGTTTGAATATGTCCACTGTAAAGGTTGCCAGATTGAGTGCATCACCTCGGGAGAGTTTGTTTCATTTTGTGGCACCAACGTAGGTTGTGAAGCTACAGGCCATAATGAGACACAATATTCAGAGTTTTAATAATATTACAATATAATAATAATAAGAATAAATAATAATAATATAATATAATAATAATAATATAATAAAATAATAATAATAATAATTAATAAATAATATATTAATAATAATAATAATATAATATATTAATAATATAATAATAATATAATGATAATAATTAATAATAATATAATAATAATATTAATAATATATAATATATAATATAATAATAATAATTCGCTTAAATTATTTACTACTACACTTCTATTATAATAATTTATTACTAATGGGGGATGTAGTGGTATTCATATGCTAATATCATCATCATCAGAATAATATCGTATTATCCATACGTTAAAATCTGTAATCTTCTCAGACATACAGCGCATGCATTTCGTGTCGCTGGCACGCTGAATAGCATAATAGGGGGTCACATCTAAAATATTGGATCATGCCCTTAATGTGAAGTGTAGTAAGACGTAGAATTCTGTCCACGTATTTCTCCGTAGACTATGGGGTATTCGTTTCAAGAACAAGCGGAAATGATATTTACGTATGGAAGAGCTAACGGCAACGCTAGGGAGGCCGCACGATTGTATCGGGATACATACCCAGATCGAAGACAGCCAGTTCATACAACGTTCACTAGTATTTATCGACGATTGTGCGAGACCGGCGATTTGCAACCTGTTACCGCCAATCGAGGACGACAACGTGTGGTGCGTACACCTGCAACAGAAGAACGTATTCTGCGCGAGGTTGCAAGAGACCCCGCGGTCAGCACGAGATGTGTTGCCCACCACACCCGTGTGTCACAAAGCACTGTGTGGAGGACTTTACACGATAATGACCTGTATCCATACCATCTACAGCGGGTGCAGTGTCTATCACCTACCGATTTTCAACCTCGCTTTGCCTTTTGTCGATGGTTCCAGCAGCGTTCCATAGATAATGAGTTTATGTCGCAAATACTCTTCACAGATGAGGCTACCTTCGGTACAGATGGTATTACAAATTTTCATAACACCCACCTATGGTCTGCGGTGAATCCACATGGAGCTGTGCAATCAAGGCATCAGCGTCAGTTTCGCATCAATTTATGGGCAGGAATCCTTGGGGAGCATCTTATCGGTCCATATGTCCTTCCTTCTCGCCTGAATAGCCAAAACTATCTGCAGTTTCTAAGGAATACCTTGCCCACTCTCCTCGAAGATATTCCGTTACGTGTACGGCAAACCATGTGGATAATGCATGATGGAGCTCCGGCCCACTTTAGCATGCCTGTTCGGAGGTATTTAAACGATACATTCCCAGACAGATGGATTGGTAGAGGAGGTCCTGTATCATGGCCAGCACGCTCGCCTGACCTCAACCCACTAGACTTTCACCTATGGGGGCATCTCAAAACTCTTGTATACGCACAGCCTATACCTACTGAAAAGATTCTTAAAGAACGTGTGATGGACTCTTGTCAGCATATTCAAATGCAACCAGGAATATTCGAGAGGGTGCGTCAGTCAATGACTAGGAGAATAACCGCTTGTATAGCCTCCGGGGAGGCCACTTTGAACATTTTCTGTAATACGCGTCCTATAATATTTGTATTAGTGGTCATAAATTGATTATTATTATTATATTATTATTTATTTTATTATTATTATTTTATTATTATTATTAATTATTATTATTATTATTAAATGTAATGTGAATAATATTACACTGGAATATTGTGTTTCATTATGTCCTGTAGCTTCACAGCTAACGTTGGGGCCACAAAATGAAACCGACTCTCCCGAGGTGTGATGCACTCAATCTGGCAACCCAGTTGGTATCTTTACAGTGGACATATTCAAACCCCATAAACCGCTCACCAGGTGTGTAAACCATTGCTATACATCAAACACTTCCATCCTGAGAGTCTTTCACTCACAACGTAGTCCATTCGTGAAAAGTGTGCGTATGAAGGCCAAATCTGGTACCTTTCGGACCGTACTTTCAAACCGTTGTATCTCCTAATCCTAACGTTTAAAGGTGTATATGCATAGAATCATTTTTGCTACATTTCGTGTGGGGATCCTCCCTCCAAGTTTGTCAGTTCTTATTGAATCACTCCTATATATATATATATATATAAATATATATATATATATATATATATAGTATTATATATACTATATATATTATATTATATTATTATAATATATAATATATATATATATATAATTATATATACTTTTTTTTTTTTTTTTTTTTAGCGTTTTGTCACCAGCACTCACGGGCAGAGCCTATTCAAAGGAGGGCGTGTTACACGCCTCAGAAGTAAACAACTAAATCAAATTACGCAGATGAGCACAGACCAGGCTTTAAAGTGGGGGAGATTAATTCAGCAGGAAACACAGAAATGGAGAGAATTCCACGAACAGATGGTGGCAGGAAGAAGGAAGCCCGAGCGAACTAGCCTGGAGTACTACATCAACACAACTCATGTGCAGACACAGCACCTATAGTTCTACGGGGCGACGAAAAGGTGGAGGTACGCGAGTGATAAGCTCACTCGAGCACTTTGCGCTGCGGTACCTATAGAAAGAGATAAAGAACATCGCGCCGCAAAGATAGAGGGTCACGGGAACTGGAAGTACAGGACAGTTTAATTAAGCCTTTTTTTTTTTTTGCCCCCCTTTTTGGGGGGGAAAAAACCGCTGACTCGACCCTATCCAAAGCCGGGTGAAACAGAGCCCCCAGATTGAGAGCGTACCATACAAGGGCGGATGAGGGCCTTGTATAGCTGGAGCAACTGAGAAGAGGAAAAAGTTCGCAGTAAACAGAACATCCAGTTTCTTTGAGGCCGCCTAGCAACCGTTGTGATGTGAGGATTTCAAGACATTTTTTGTTTATGTTAAGGCCAAGATGTTTATATTGTCAACAGGAGAGATCGAAGACGTCGAAAGAGATAGGAAAGTTGGAAGGTGTCTTAAGAGAGGGATTTGTAGAAGTTGAGTTTTTTAAAGAATTGAATTTCACAAAGGTTCAGACGACCCACCGGAAATTCTATCCGATCACGAAGAATGAATCGGAAGATTTAGACAGAGGATTCTAGAAGTAAAAGAAGGAGCGGAATTGAAATGAGTTGAAGATGAGGGTCGAGTCATCGATATGAAAGTTGAATAGAGTTAGTTGTGCGGTGAGAAATATTAATGCAAAGTGGCATAAGTAGGAGATAAGAACAGAACCCTGAGGACACATATTGACAGAAAGGAGAAGAAGTCCACCCATCAACACAGCCGATATTGAGCGATTTGAAAGAAACTAGACATAAGTAAGCAAAGGAGAAGGAGAACCCAAAGGAGGGGAGTTGGAGAGCAGTGACGCTCATACCGGTCAAATGCTTTGGATATGTCAGGCGACACACGCAATCTCCCGTAGTTCTACAGGGCGTGAAAACATAAATGTAGATAGGAAAGTATATAATGCGCCAGTAAGACCTCGAGCGCAGAAGAGCCGTATGGGATCGGAAGAAGTGAATGAGATTCCAGATGATCTAAGAATGAGAGTTGAGAAGGGTTTAAGATCTTAGATAGAATAAAGTAAGAGCTATAGGGCGATAGTTAGAAGGATCAAGGCGGCTTCCTTTTTTCGGAATAGGGTTGGACATGTGCGTGCTTCCAAAATTGAGGGAAAGTGCTAGTAAGGCATAGAGAATAAAGTTGAACGAGGGGCGGGGATAGCAAGGAAGCACACTCAAAACTCGGGGAGGAATGCATCCGGGCCACCGCTTCTAGTTCGAATAGATTTCAGGAGCCAATGCACCCGATCGAATGTAATAACAGGCAAAGGAATATGGAACTGAGAGGAGAAGGAGAGGGATGAGGTGCCAGAATCGAGTTGAGTTAGAGGAAAATAGAGGCCGAAGAGATTGCTTTTAGTGAGAGAATTAAAAACAGAACCATCAGAGCGAATAAGAGAGGAAATACAGATTTACAGAAGTTGTTTAGAGATGTTTTTGGCAGAGGCAGAAGATTTGTCAGTAGGAGAACAAGGAGGTTAGCGCACTTCGTTTGATGGAAAGTCCGTTTGCTCGTCGAAGAGTATACCTGCAATGATTTCTAGCAGAATGAAAATTAGACAGAGTGATAGGAGAAACGAGAATTTTTCCACTCCCGATATACGCGCTGTCTCTAGCCTGAATGGCCAGAGACAAGCACGATCGACCATGGATTATGAGGATGAGAAAAGATTTAAGTCGAAGATGGCATGACTGCCATGCCATCAACGATTAAGCCCACTTATGGCAGAGTCGAAGCGTCAACGGAGACAAAGCAGTCATTCGCAGTTAATAGTTAGCGTGAAGAAGCAAGGCGCCCAATCGGCCCGATCAAAGTGCAGAAAAACGAGTAGGGCAGGATGGAACTGTTGGAGGAGAAGTATTAAAATTAAGAGATATAAGGATTGTGGTCAGATTTACCGATAGAGCCAAGGTGGTGTATTTTACGAGAGAAGGACTGTGGTGAAACATAGGTAGTGTGTTCAAAGAATTGGTTAGGGAGATCCGATGGTTGTGTGGGTTCTTTAATTAGCTTGTTCCAGATCGTTGAGATAGCTGAATGATTGGACTCCTCTTCCACTAAATCGGTTGAGAGGACACAACATTAGTGTTATGTACATTGAAATCCATATAACAATTCAAAGGATAAGATATAAACAGTTCGTTGAAGAAGTGTAAGATATTCAAAAAAGGCGTGAAAATCTGTTCTGTTTAGGGAGCAGTAGAAGAAGCACAAGATTATTGTAGTAGAAGGGAGAAAGATTTTAAGCCATAGAACATCGAAATTAGGAGATTCGAGATTCACGAGACGTGTTATATATAAATATATATATATATCTTATATATAATATATATATATATATATATATATTATATTATATTATAGTATATAATATATATATTATTATATATATTATATATATATAAAGGCACCCCCTTGCACAAGAACCACGAGCCGCCACTGCCTACCTCAATCTTTTCATTATTTTTATTGCAGAATTAATGGCTATAATGATTGCACTTTCTCGAATTTTATTCCTTTATCAAGACCACCCTTATATCATTTACTCGGATTCACTCAGCGCTCTCCAAGCGCTCAAATCCTCTTACTCTAGAAACTCCTTGGTTTCTCCTGTGCAACAATGACTGCTAGCAAAACCAAAGAGAGGAGAGAGAAGACAAAGTGGAATCCTTCTCTTTCCGTAGCTGTTTTAAGTACCTCCCGGATGACATTCTACATGATTGCCTTTCATCAACTGATTATTATTCTGCTCTTCAACAAGGCTTCCGGTCTTACTAGCAGGAGTGCTGGACGAGTGATCAGAAAAGGGCGAAACTTAGAAATATAAAGCCAAACACTGGTGGGTGGTCTTCCTCTCACCGACGAAATCTCTTGCAGGAGATGATTCTCGTACGCCTTCGCATTGGTCAGACTAATATTATTCACAGCCACTACATGTCACGAGATCCTCCCCCCCCCCTCAGCATGCAAGTCTTGCCATCGTCACACCCTGCAATCTATACACCACATCTTCATTGATTGCCCTAAACTGGACTTCATTCGTCATCGTAATTTTCTTACACTATGGTCCATAACACCTTCTAAAAGGCTTGTCTGAATTGTCCCACTTCAATAGTAGCCCAATATTATCATTTCTTCAGGAAATGAATATTCTGTAAAATATTTTTATTTTTCACATATCAGTATTATTTTGCTAAGACTTTCCTCTTTTGACATAGCGTCGGGCGGGGTGACGCGGACCACTTTAGGTATAACTTGGTCTCCCGACTCTCCCCTAATGCACTTTTTGAATATTTTTTTTTGTAAAGTATGGGTGTTTTCGGGCTAAGAAGCAAAAAATAATAATGTATTCTAATAATAAAAGTTTATTAAAGTTTGAAGTAAGCCGAGTCAGCCGTCCGTTGGAGGGGTGAAGCGGCACCATTGAGGGGTGACTTCGGACCATCTGTTTAAATCGTCTTTTACCGTATAATTTTCATTTTATCTTTATTTTTACTTATATAATAATTATTTATATATTAAAATTTCGTATAAGTAATCAATGTATAATGATAAATAAAATACGAATATAAATAAGGTGGTCCATTACCCTTCCGCCAAAATTTTACACTTTTTTGAACTCGTTTTTTTTTTTATTAAAATTTCACATTTTTTTAAAAATTTTCACTTAATATAAGTAACTTTTTTATTTAAATTTAAATTAATTATAAATATATGGAGGTATAATAATACGTAAAATATGAAAAACAATGTGGTCCGAGTCACACCTCCATCAATTTTTACGGCGGGGGTGAATCGACAAGTTAAGCCGTTTTATTTGCCACTAATATGCTTGGATCAAAACTTTAACTTTGCCAGTTTAGAAGCTAACATACTCGAGTGTATCAACTGAAAATAATTTAAATCGATCCACAATTTTTCATTTTATTAAAAAGTTAAAAAAAACACATTTTTCAAAAGTGAATGTTCTATTGAGGAAATTTTTGTACACTAATTTCTACCATTTTTAAAATATAAAAACTTTCTAGAATTAAAAATGATCTAAATAAAACTTGTAGTACTACCGCGTTGCTATAAAATGAGCGAAAAATTTTTTTTTTTTATTTATTTTTTATTTTATTTAGAGTGGACCGATTACCCTAAAGAGGCGGCTGGTCACCTCCGCCCACGCTATATTTATTAAATTTTGTTAGGAATCATCATATAGTTGATTTCCAACTATCATAAGCGTTTTTTTGGGTGCGTGGTGAGTCTGCACACGACTCATATATATATATATATATATATATATATATATATATATAATATATATATATATATATATATAATATATATAATATATATATATATATAATATATATATATATTAGGAGAAAGAGGTATCCATAAGACACTGTTGTATTCAAGGTTCACACTTGTCATTGGTGAATAAAATTAGTATAAAATCTAGGAACTGGAGGAAAAATGGACTTATTTTCTTACGCGAAATATAATTATATATTATTTACATTTATATAATTTATTATAAATTTATATATATTATTTAATATATATAATATATATTAAATATTAAATATTTATATATATATATTATATATATAAATATATATTATATATATATCATATATTATATATATATATTATATATATATATATATTTATATATATATATATATATGATATATATTATATATATTTATATATATATAACTATATATATATAATATATATATATATATATATATTTATATATAATATATAATATATATATATATATATATATATATATATATAATCTATAATAATACCTATCTATATATACAAAGGTTTGGGCACCCGTTAATGAGAAAGTTAACGTTGTTAATTTTTAATCGTTAACAAAAATTTAACGACGTTAATCATTAAAGCGTTTATCGTTAAAGAATGTAGCGGAAGTTAACGTGAATCGTTAACGTTAACGTTCCATATGTAGGAATAGTAATAATTATTGTTAATTTCTTTTATTATAATAATATCCTAAAATATAATAATGATATTAAGCTTATAAGACAAAATAGGCTTTGACCTATAGCAGATGCTTTTGCGCTTGCCAAAGAATACTTCCAAAACGTAAATCCTTATTAATTAATACTCAATACCGGGTGTCCGTAAAAGATTTTTCCAGTTTCAATGCTTTTTATTATAAAGCATAATATAATATCATATCATATCATATCATACATCAAAGTGAAGAGTAAGTTGGCATAGTTTCGAATATGCACTTGCGCCAGAACGAGTTCCTGATAGGTCGACATACGCGCATGCGCGCATACAGATGTAGTCTTCTCTAGTGCGTGCGCCATATACTGACAATGGCGAGTCCTGGCAAAGCTTTCTGTGTTCTACAATTTGCTAAGTGTGAATCTGTATATAACGATTCAACGTGCGTATCGTTTACGTTTCCAATGTGATCCTCCTGGCAAAAACATTCGCTGATGGTATAGGCAATTTGCAACTAATGGATGTCTTTGTAAGGCAAAAGTACAGGACGGCCCAAAGTGAATGTACAGGATGTGGACCGTATCAGGGCCTCTTTTCTTATAGTCCTAAAATACGTTCGGAGAGCTCACGAACTGAAGGTGCAAAAACGACGGTGTGGAAGGTGTTAAGGAACGTTTACACATGCGTAACATACCGGTTGCAGTTGTACAATGCTTTAAGCCCGACGACTAGGCTTACGGTTTACCTTGGCCTGTGCAAGTGTTAGGTCAAGAGGATGACCTTCTAGATCGTATAGTGTTTAGCGGATGAGTCCACGTTTCATCTCAGGGGTAAGGTGAATGTCCATAATGTTCGTATTCTGGGGTCTGAAATCCGCATGAACTTGTAGAACACGAACGTGGAATTCCATAAAGGTTAACTTTTTCTGCGCAATATCCCGACTAGGTCTACGGACCTTTCTTTTTTCGCAGAAGCAACCGTAACAGGGGTCGCCACTTGATATGTTACAATAATGGCTCTTTTTACAATTATTAGAGGATGAAGCGGTAAACTTTATATGGCAGCAAGATGGAGCCCCTCCACATTGGAGTCACATAGTGCGAGCGTGGTTGAACGACTTACTCCCAGATCGTTGCGTTGGTCATAATGGTCCAGACGACAGAGCTTTATATATCTGGCCCCCCCGGACTTAACGCCATGCGATTTCTTCCTATGGGCTGCCCAATTATACGCAGAGTTGAAACGCAGAATTGAAACATGCCGTTCCTATCATTAATCCGGATCTGTTAACCAATGATTTGGAGGAATTGGTTATCGGCTGAATGTTATATCCCCTATAACGAAGGGGGCACATATTGAACATTGTAGGAAAAACTCTGTTCAATGACCCTTCATTTGATTGTATACTATGGCTGTTGTATTGTATATTACCCCTGTTATAATAAGCATTGAATGGGAATTCTTTTACGGACACCGATAGTATAATATTGTAAAAATAATAGGATATCAACTTAGAATTTTCATACAAATATGTGTATATTTTTATAAGTTACAACGCTTATGAGGCCTAGTTCTTATATTTTTTCACTAGTCGCAAAGGAAGCACTTCAAGTAACTAACAAGAATTAATGACTCATTGAACGGGCAACAGTCACTATCTCATTTTTCTTCAGCGAACAATAAGAAATGAGAATACAGCAAAAGAAAAACGTCAAACTTTTCTACGGGATAATAACGTGTAAGAATAACACATTTTGGCCATTGAGAGAAGCGTTTGGGAAAATTTGGAAATAAAAGTTTTGTTATGCAAATCGAATCTATAACATTTAAATCTGATAAGAAAATATTTTAAACTCGTAAATTAAAGTAACGAACGGATGTAGGAAAAATTTTAACTCGTTAATAGTCCGTTAATTTTTTTCGAATTAAGAAAGCGTTAAAAGTTACGAAAAAAATTAACGGTTAATTAACGGATATAAGACGCTTTAAGGTTAATGCCCACTTTGGTATCTATTTATAATATAATATATATTATATATTATATATATATATTAATATATATATATATATATATATATATAATATATATATATATATATATTATATTATATATATATAATAATTATATTATATATTATATATATATATATATATATATATATACTGGTATATATTATTTTAATATTTTTCTATTATATATATATTATATTTATATATAATTTAATATATATATATATATATATATATTATATATTTATATATAATAACGGTATATATATATATATTGGAAAAATTCTTCTTTGGCGAATTATCGAAAGGTGTAATAGAAAGTTTTGTGACTGTCCTTCCAAATTGAGACGTCTATTCAATTACTAAAACTAGCTTAATAAATAAAAGAGTTTAAAAGTTTAAAATCAACAATACAACTCACCTAAGTTTAATGATATAGCTTGATGATTATCGTTTTCCTAAGTAATTTACTTGGGATTGAGCCTTTTTATTGAAGGCTTTATTAATTAAGGTATAGGTAGTTAAAGTTCAAAGCTTAAGGCTATCATAATCTATTACCTAGTAAGAGTGGTTGTACCAAACTTAAACCAAGGATAGGGCGATAAAGTTAGAGAAGATTAGAATTAAATAGAATAGATAGAATACCTAACAACCAGCCCTGCTAAAGTCGGAATATAAAGTTGGGGCTAGCTTGGCATCATAGAATCCTAGCCCAATTCAAGCTTGGACAAGCGTATACTCTATCTTCTTAATAAGGTAAGATTTATAGCCCTATCCATATAATTATACAAACATAATATAACTTAGTCATTTTCTGGCAAATGAGCTTTTAGAACAAAAGTTATAGGCGAATGCTAATTTTAACTCTTAACGCGCTTCAAAGGTTTTAGTATCTGGCCCTAAGCTAGTCTCGTTCAATTTTTTTTAAACCCACGCTTGGGTATTGCAATAAATATAGTATATCAGCTAAGAAAAAGTCTCCAAAACAAAATATTCTAAAAATCTTGTAAGCCATTTTAAAAACCAAAGTTCAATTTAGATAATTCATGCAACATAGATAGGTTTATATACAGGAAATAAAATATATTCTAAATCTCCAGAAAAAACAATTTGCTGGAGGCAAATTAGGGGAAATGACTTTCAAATTCAACAACTTTTAAACTAATTTAGTTCAGCAACACATGCAATTGGCTCATATATACATGCAAATATTAATCTTTAATAGCAATCAAACATATTTATAAACTTTTAAGCTTCATTATAACAAGCAATACAATAGTATAAGCAAGTATTCAAAGTTAATTAACAGGGAGAGGTAGAAATAAATTACTCAAATATAGTAGTAGTCCACAAGGGCAAATGTGTAAAATCAAAATGATAAATTTATAATAATTTAAAATTTTAAAGTAAGATTTTAGCTTTGAACCATGTTTGTGATGTGGGCCTGATAGGCACTGTTGTGCAATAAGCAACCAGTTTAAAGCCAGATGAAAGAGAAATACAAGAAAAATCTTTTTTTTTTTTATATATATATATATATAACAACACAGACCACATGGGTCAAGGAATTTTTTTTTTTTAAAAGAAGCCGATGGCTAAATGTAAGTAAAATAAAAATTTTAAAGTAGATTTTAGATTTGAGCCATGTTTTGTGATATAGACCTATAGGCACTGTGTAAAAAGAGACAAAAAGGGATTTACGAGTATAAGTGCATCTTGTGCCCGGTTCAAAACCAGACTTAGATGGGGAAACTCCCAAAAGCAACAGTTTTTATATCTAAATAATTTCCATGCCACATGGTTAAAAGGAATTTTTTTTTCAAAGGAAGCCGATGATGGCCAATGCAAAATGCCAAACCATATATATACTCAAATAAGTTTTTATCTTTTTAATGCCATGGCTAAATAATATAAGGGGATCTACACATAATGCAAAGGTTAATGTAGACTGTTTAAAGCAATGGCAATTGTTGTCAAAGTTTAAAAAACACATGTAATTAGCGTAGTTAAAATTTATAAGGAATTTTTATTCCAAAATATGCCAAATAAGTGTAAAGATTAAAACAATAGGTAAAAATATTAAAAAAAACACATAATGTAATACAAAACTATGTGTACATTTCAAAATACACCAGTAGGTCTAAGTCAAGTAATTCATAATAAAATATATTTTTTTCGAACAGGCCGATGCCAAATAAATATATAAGTAAGTATGTTAATGTCAAATTAATTGTTCAACCCATAGGACAACTGATATAAAGGGACAAAACATGCAAATGGTCAATTATTAAAGGACCACTTATATATTAAGGTCAAGTAAATGTTAAAAAGCCATAAGCCAAATAAATGAGGCGCAAATATATACGTATGTAGGTCATGTAAATAGTTTAAAAGTAAAGCAATTATGGTAAAATGTTTAAACACGTAATATAAAAAAAAAAATAAGGGGCCCAATTAAGAATTTTGTCTCAATTTTTTCTATTTAAACCATGCAAAGGCAAAAACCCACAGGTTAAATATATGAGATACGAATGATTTAAAGGAAGAACATACAAGATAGAAGATCCTAAAACAATTCTTTATGCATGAACTGTCTGACGAGTAGTCTAATAAACATATTAAAACATAAAGAATTGGCCATTAGCCTATCACACATTAATTTAATGCAATTAATTTAAGAAATAAGAATTTAATAAGCCTAAATGCATAAGAGCAATTTTTAAAATATTAAAAAATATGCCTCATTAACAAGCCGAAAATGTTAGGTAATAGTAGAGCAGAAGTGTCCCACTACCGATTCTTAGAAAATCACAGCACAAATTTATTATTAGGCCCAAATACAAAGTGCATTCTAACAATAACAAATATTAGTAAAACTTTAAATTAAATGTCTTCAAAATAAGATAAGCCGGTAAAACTTAAGGGGCCTATGTATACGTCAGCTCAGCGAAAATTTGCCCAAATCTTTGAATCGGGTCGTTTATCAAGAACTTTAATATATAAAAGGAATTATTATAAGGTGCATCACCATAAGACAGTTTGGGACATCCAAATAACATGCAGCCTCAGAGAAAATCTTATTAAGGATGGAGCTACTTTTTTTTTTCTAACATACATTTTGGGCAATACAAGAACCATTTACTTTAAGGTTCAAACCAAATGAGATGCATTAATGCCCTAGCACTATCTAAGAGTAATACTATGCCTAGCAGGTTAATAATAGCCTATTTGGCAAACAAAATAGTGCGAGCTTCAAACTTAAGCAAAGTAGGCTATAATTTAGTACCTAGAAATAAGAAGCCTAATCAGATTCTCATCATACACCTCAAGTTTCAGCTTTAATGAAAATAATTTAATCTAACAATGCACAGGATTTATGTATGGAGCATCTAATTTAGCCAAATAATAATCACACAAAAAATATAATTTGTTTGGGAGGCACTTTTATCACTTGAAAATTAACTAGAAGAGTTTTTGCAAAATTAATTTAAATTAAGGGAACAGACTCTTCGCTTGCACTATAATCAAAATTTCCATATTGCAAAATAAATTTAAAACAATGTAATTATAATCTTCAACAAATAACTACTTTACAAGTTAATTCAAATTTAAGGCAATACAATCCAAGTAACAAGGAAACTTCAACATGCTATAAGGTGAGTAATAAAATAAATTCAAATAGCATAAGCTAATAGGAATAATTAAAATAACCGTCTTCTTAAATTACTTAGGAAAGTTATTGGAAAAATTCTTTGCAGAATTATCCGAAAGGTGTAAATAGAACAGTTTGTGACTGTTCCTTCCAAATTGAGACGTCTATTCAATTACTAAAACTAGCTTAATAAATAAAAGAGTTTAAAAGTTTAAAATCAACAATACAACTCACCTAAGTTTAATGATATAGCTTGATGATTATCGTTTTCCTAAGTAATTTACTTGGGATTGAGCCTTTTTATTGAAGGCTTTATTAATTAAGGTATAGGTAGTTAAAGTTCAAAGCTTAAGGCTATCATAATCTATTACCTAGTAAGAGTGGTTGTACCAAACTTAAACCAAGGATAGGGCGATAAAGTTAGAGAAGATTAGAATTAAATAGAATAGATAGAATACCTAACAACCAGCCCTGCTAAAGTCGGAATATAAAGTTGGGGCTAGCTTGGCATCATAGAATCCTAGCCCAATTCAAGCTTGGACAAGCGTATACTCTATCTTTTAATAAGGTAAGATTTATCAAGCCTATCCACTTATAATTATAAAACATAAATATACTTAGTCATTTTCTGGCAAATGGAGACTTTATAAAACAATAGTTATAGCGCATAGCTACATTTTAACTCTTAACGCGCTCAAAGGCTTTCAGTACTCTGCCCTAAGCTAGTCTCGCTTCAATTTTTTTAAAACCCACGCCCTTGGGTATTGCCAAACTAAAAATATATATATCGCTAAAGCAAAAAGTCTCCAAAACACCAAAATATTCTAAAATCTTGTAAGCATTTTAAAAACCCCAAGTTCAATTTAAAATAGTTAATAGCAACATAGTAAGGTTTAATACAGGAATAAAATATTTCTAATATATATATATATATATATATATATATATATATATATATATATATATATATATATATATATATATATATATATATAAAATATATATATATATATATATATATATATATATATATATATATATATATATATATATATATATATATATATATATATATATATATATATATCGTTATGATTATATTGAATATTTAAAAAAAATAGATCATTTATTAATTATTAAAATATTAAAGTTTTCGTTAAAATATTATATGCATTTAACATTTTAAGGATAACTTTAACATTTTAACGATTTAAAAATAACTTTAAGCCGTTTTTTTCTATTATTCTCCATCAGGACTATGTAGGAGTTTACCAAAGAAATTTGTTGATAAAAAGATATTTTTATGCATTATTAAGTAAATACATTTTTATATTTTTGTATGTTAGGTATTTTTATATTACAGAACCTATTTCATGATGCTACACGTGGACACTGTATAAAATTTTTTAAAAATATTATACAAAGTCGAACATGAGCATCCACGTCAGAACAGTTTTACGCCCCCCCAGAATTGAGATCTAAATTTTTTATAAATATATATATATATATATATATATATATATATATATATATATATATATATATATATATATATATATATATATATATATATATATATATATATATATATATATATATATATATATATATATATATATATATATATATATATATATATATATTTATTTATTTATTTATTTATCACAGTATATATATTACAGTATATTGATAAAAATAACCCTTAAGTAATTTCACTCTGCTGGGATTGAACCTGGGCTCTAGAGTGAAATTACTTAAGGGGTTATTTTTATCAATGCCTATCACACTGCGGTGAGGTGTAGAAAGATGAGCAGTTATCTTACCAATATTACAGTATATATATATTATATATATTACATAAATATATAAACATTTGAATTTTTGGAAATGTGAAAAATTAATATATATTTTTTCCTACTCATTCAATCAACATCAAATTTTCAGGGCTTGTATAATCGGGCGAGATGCATCTTTTTTACTTAGATAATTTTTTTGTATACTCAAAAGAAAATTTTTTAAAAATTTCAAAAAAAATTTTTATAGAAAATTTGTTCCAAGAACAAATCCAAAACAAATGCATATACAAAAAAAATTATCTAAGTAAAAAATGTGCATCTCTTCCGACTTTTTATGCCCTGAAAATTTCATCCACTTCGCCCAAACAGGAAAAAAATTATCGCAATTTTTCCTTTTAAAATCAAAAAAAAGTGGGTTGGAAATTGAACAAAGCTGAGCAGAAAACTCAAAATCGAAAAAAAAAACATTGTGACTATTGTAGGTAATGAGACCCATCTATGCATATTTCAAGTTTGAAGTCATTTCGAAAATAATTCTGGAAGTTGATACGAAAAATGTCAAAACATGGGTTTTGAAAAATTGAAAATTCTGAAAATGACTACACACAGAAAAACACCCGAAAACAACGTAATAGCAGGCAAAAAAAAGCTACAGTTTGGTGTTTATAGGGTCAAAATCGGCTGAAAATTCCGATTTTTATGTTCAATTTTAGGGGTGAAAATTGGGCTCAGCCCGAGCCAAATATTGGACCCTGTCCTTGAAGGAGAGATTATCAGATTCCAATGAAACGGCTCTCTCTCTTTTATACCTTCATCCGAATAATATGAAAATCGACAAGGAAAAGTTCATTGATGAAATGAAGAAAGTTCAACTGAAGTATAAGTCAATGAGTTCAATGGACAATTTTCTTGCCGAAGCAAGTCTTTGGTATGACGTGTGGTCTAAGTCATATAATAATGACATTCAGTCAATTGATTTATTGAAACATTCTAAAACATTTTATCCATCAGTAGACACCGCTCTCATGATTGCTCTTGCTTTTCCTTCAACTACGTGCACAATTGAAAGGTCATTTTCTACTTTAAGAAGTACAATGGCTGATGAACGGCTTAGCTCTTTGTGCATGCTTAGCATTCACCGTGAATATATTGCACAGGCTGGTCAGCAGTACCTCGATGAATGTCTCAATAAGCTATTTTCTTTTGAAGAATATATGAATATTATATATATATATATATATATATATATATATATATATATATATATATATATATATATATATATATATATATATATATATATATATATATATATATATATATATATATATATATATATATATATATATATATATATATATATATATATATATATATATATATATATATATATATATATATATATATATATATGGAGAGAGAGAGATTTGGTAATTTCTTATATTTTATTTGTTGTCTTCTTTAAAGGTTTAAAAGTTACTTGCAATTTATCCTGTGAATTATTTCTATAAACAGACTTATGATTATAAAAAGAGAAATAATTTAACTAACTCTAACTTTTACTGATAGACAGTTTAGTAGCTGCCGAAAGATATATATATATATATATATATATATATATATATATATATATATATATATATATATATTTTTTTATGTGAGTATATATATATTCACTATATATATATATATATATATATATATATATATATATATATATGGTTAATAATTTTTGCCCCCCCCTAGAAAATTTTATATGGACATAGGAAGTCAGATATACATGAAAATTATCGGTCAATTGTTGATATGCTCTTCAATTCAAAATTTCCAACAGGTTGCTTTCGAACACAGGAACAACTTCAATTATCTACGTTGAAATGTATGTAGCGTGGTGATTGGTTCATAACAAGCAAAATTCTAAATTCCTTTTTGGCATCGTACTCTTTATGATATTTTCGAGCATAACGTAATTAATTAAATACATTTATCATAAAAACGAATATTAGTTATTTTCCGTAAAAAA
>JABUQX010095295.1:0-12500 GCA_015478945.1 Trachelipus rathkii
TTTTTTCAAGCATAACTCACATATTAACGTTAACGATACACTAACATAGTAACATTAGAACAAAAAATTTCTCACAACATTGGTTAATATCATACAACCAGCGAAAGATATGCCTAACATATAAAAGTTCCACATTAAAATAAAGCATAACATAGCATCAAAATAAGAAATAATGCCCAAAGACAACATAACACATCTTAAGCAGAAAAAAACTGTAAACATAACAAAGTTCCACACTATAACACAATAAAAGCAACTAACAGATATGCAAAAACGAAACCTAATCTTTACCTTTCCAAGCATAACTCTAACAATTAACGTTAATCTTACACTAACATATACATTTAGAAAAAAATTTCTCAAACATTGGTAATTATCATACAGGACCAGCGAAAGTATCTAACGATAATTAAAGTTTCCACATTAATAAGCTAACAAGCATCAAACTGAACTAAGAGAAATTAATGGCCCAAAGACAACATAACCACATCTTAAGCAGGAATAAACTGTAACAATTAACAAAGTTCCACACTTAACACCAATAAGCAAAACTACATGGTATGCAAAACGTAACCAAATCTTACTTTTCAAGCATAACTCTAACATATTAAAGTTAATCTTACACTAACACAGAACATTAACTAAAATTTCTCACAACATTGTTAATTATCATACAGACCAGCGAAAGATATAGCAACATAATAAAGTTTTCACATTAAATAAAAGCTAACATAGCATCATCTAAACTAAGAAAATTAATGCCAAAAGACAAACATAACACATCTTAAGCAGAATAAACTTTAACCGATTAACAAAAGTTCCACACTCCTAAACACCAAATAAAGCAACTAACATGTATGCAAAACTAAACCTCATCTTACTTTTTCAGATAACTCTACAATTAACGTTAATCTTACACTAACATATAACAGTGTCTATACCCAGACCCAAAAATTCACCATAACCTTGTGTAGTTATCATACAGACCAGCGAAAGTATACTAACATAAAAAGTTTCAATTAATAAAGCTAACACCATAGCATCATACTAAGATTGGAAGAAACTGATATATGAAATATGACATGACTTGGCCCTAAAGTCCAGCAACCGAAATAACAACATTCTTAAGCAGACATTAAACCTGTAACATTAACAAAAGTTTCACACTAACACCAATTAAACAAAAACTAACATGGTATGCAAAACGTAACCTAATCTTTCTTTTTCAAGCATAACTTACATATTAACGTTAATCTTACACTAACATAGTAACATTTAGCAAAAAATTTATCACAACACTGGTTAATTATCATACAGACCAGCGAAGTATGCTACATAACAAAGTTTTCACATTATAAAGCTAACATAGCATCAACTGAACTAGGAATATAATCAAAGACAAACATAACACATCTTAAGCAGGAATAAAACTTTAACATTACAAAGTTCCACACTTAACACCAATAAAGCAACTAACATGTATGCAAAAACGTAACCTAATCTTACTTTTCAAGCAATAACTCTAACATATTTACGTTAATCTTACACTAACATAGTAACATTTAGCAAAAAATATTATAACCTGGTTTAATTATCATACAGACCAGCGAAATTATGCTAACATAATAAAGTTTCCACATTAATAAAGCTAACATAGCAATCAACTGAACTAAGAAAAATAATGCCCAAAGACAAACATAACACATCTAAGCAGAATAAACTTTAACAATTAAACAAATTCCAACACTTAACACCAAATGATATGCAAAAAGTAAACTATCTATACCATTTTCAAGCATAACTCTAAACATATTAACGTTAATCTTCCACTAACACGTAACATTTAACTAAAAATTTCTCACAACATTGGTAGATTGATCATACAGCCAGCGAAAGTATGCTAAACATAATAAAGTTTCACATTATAAAAGCGAACATTAGCATCATCTTTAACTAAAGGAAAAAATAATGCACAAAGACAAACCTATCCCACAAAACTTACACACAAATAAACTGTTAACATAACAAGTTCCACACTTCAAAACAGTGAAAGCAACTAACATGGATATGGGCAAACGTAACCTATATCTTACTTTTTCAGCATAACTCTAACAATTAACGTAATCGTACACTTGACACAGTAACATTTAAACTAAAAATTTCTCACAACAGTGGTTAATTTATACTGATTCACGAATATTACTCTAACATAACAATTCTTCACATTAATAAAAGCTAACATAGCAATCATGTGAACTAGGAAAATAATGTGCAACGACAAAACCTAACACATTTACGCCCTAATTAAACTGTTAACATTAACAAAGTTCCCACACTTAATATCAGTAAAGTTAACTACTTTACATACCAAAACGTAACCTATTCAAACTTTTTCCAAGCATATCTCTAGCATATTAACGTTAACTTTACATTGCACAGTAACATTTATCAAAAAATGTGTCATAACCTTACCTAACCATATCATAATACCTAACGAGTTAATACGAATAAAAGTAAAGTTTTTAGACTTATCTCTTTTTAAACTCCGCCTCCTTTCGGAAAATACCAACTCTAAACAATGAAAAATGAATTTACCGCTTTAACTATTTGCCAAAAGTGGATGCATAACTTATGATATTTTACCCTCATGGAGGAATACAAGCAATGTAGCCAGTCGCCATTCGTTACGATTGAAATATAAAATGACACATCTTGGGAATAACGAAACTTCCTATGAAGATACAACAAACAAAGCGGTAGAGATGCAGGGAGATGTCATCGTATCAACACAGCGTAAAAAACTATTCCTACTGAAGAAAATAGTGTATAAACATCCCTTAAATTTAATTGAGATTCTTACTTTCAAACCAATCAGAAGAAAGTAAACAAGAATACGACATACGAATGAACCATATCAGTGCAAAAGGGTATATATTCTCGTTCGACAACCAACAAGAACAACAACAAACAATAAATAACAGCAACAAGTAACATAATAAAAAGATTAAAAAAAATTTATATTATAAAAAAAAAAAAAAAAAAAAAAAAAAAAAAAAAAAAAAAAAAAAAAAAAAAAAAAAAAAATTATTTAAAAAAAAAAAAAAAAATTTTTTTTTTTTTTTTTTTTATTTTTTTTTTTTTTTTTTTAAAAAAAAAAAAAAAAAAATAAAAAAAAAAAAAAAAAAAAAAAATTTAAAAAAAAAAAAAAAAAGTTCTTCTGGATACGTAATTATGTATATCATTCTAAAGCGTAACATTTGTTAAAATTAATAAGCTACCATAGCATCACAGAGCTAGAAAATAATGACAACGACGAATCTAACACAACTTAAGCACGAATAAAACTGTTAACATTAACAAGTTCCACACTTAAACAGTAAAGTAACTGACATTGCATACAAAAACGTAGCCTATTTAACTTTTTTGAAGTAACTCTCACATATTAACGTTAATTTTACATTGATCTGGAATATTTACCAAGAATTTATCATAAGCTTAGTTTAATTATCATACAGAGAATTAAGTAGGCGAACGTAAACAAATTTCCACATTAATAAAGCTAACATAACATAACCTGAACTAAGAATATAATGCTCAATGACAAACCCAACACACCATATGCATGAATAAACCACTAACATTAACAAAACTTTCGCACTTAGCAACAGTAAAGTACATAACACTTCGTCCAAAACGTACCCTATTCAGACTTTTTCAAGCATATCTCTGACATATCAATGTTAATTTACATTAACATTGAAATTACAACGAACATTTATTTTAAACCCGTCTAATCATCATACTGACAAAAAATATAATGCTGACGTAACAAATGTTTTACATCAATTCGTAACCATTTAACAAAAAAAAAATTCATCAAACCTCGTCTAAATATCATATTCCCAGCAAATAATCGCAAACATAACAAAAGTTTACAAACAGTGAACAAAAAATACAAAATCTTTATCCTAAACATAACAAAATTATCCTTAACGATAACATAAAAATAAGTTCTTTTAGTAAAATTTCACAGTAAAAAACGTAATAATTTAATTTATTTAAAACAATAAACACATTTAAATTAGTAAATCAACACCCATTCCCTGCAGTGCCCTACCGTCCACCCGCCTGTGATCTATTGAGCTATGATTCAAGTCATAGTTCAGTATCATTTTGGACAAAAACATAACATAAATATGTTCCTTTATATACTAACCTACGATATATGCTTAACCAACAAAGTTTTAGCATCAATAAGCTAACATATCATAACCGCGACTAAGAATATAATGTACAAATGCAACCTAACATACCGTAGTGTCGTATGGAATAATCAGCTAACATCCTGAAAAATTCCTTACTGATCAAGGTAAACTAGCTAACAGATCATACAATACTCGATATGTTTCCCACTTTTCGAGCATATTAGCAACAGGAAAAGCCGTATTATCTACAAAATCCCTTAAACAAAGTGACCAATCTATCAAAGAAGCCACCATCTTGAACTTATGAATTGACACTCTCTTTATGAAGCGTGCAAATCGTTATTTGAACAATGTCGTTTTTGAACTGTGAATAAACGTAGACATTAGGAAAAGTCTAGAGCAACCTAACATTATTCAACAAAAAACTTAACCTAGGCTCACGTTTCTTACACATCATCGTCAGTTAACACAGTAATATCCTACAAAAACTCATCATTTCTAACAAATCAGTGTTATTTTCACATTTGTCATAGTAATATTTAACATAACGTACTTAACTTACGAATAAACAGTTTCATTAACCAAGAGTATCTAAAGCAAACATTACCTTAAGAGAGAAAACCAGGGGATGCGCCTTGAAAGGGTGTGGAAGCCTGCGAGGGGGATCACCCCGAGGGTGTAAGCGGGCTTTGGGCCTCACCCCGAAGGCTGAGGCCTTACCCTTCCTTCGGAGGGGTAAAACCCGCTTACACCTCCGAAGGAAGGGTAAGGCTTCAGCCCTTCGGGCTGAGGCCCAAAGCCCGCCTACACCCCTTCGGGGTGATCCCCCTCGCAGGATTCACACCCTTTCAAAAAAAAAACAAAAAAATGGCGCATCCCCTGGGTTTTCTCTCGGAGGGGATGTGTTGCTTTAGATACTCTTTGGTTAATGAAAAACTGTTTATTTCGTAAGTTAAGTACGTTATTTAAATATTACTATGACAATGTGGAATTAACACTGATTTAGAGAAATGATGGAGTTTTTGTAAGATATTACTGCTGTTAACTGACGATGATGTGTTAGAAACGTGAACCTAGGTTAAGTTTTTGTTTGAATAATGTTAGGTTTGCTCTAGAATTTTGCTAATGTCTACGTTATTCATAGTTCAATTGATGTTATACTCAAAAACGAGTGACACTTTGAGGAAGATAGTGTCAATTCATAGTCAAGATGGTGGCTTCTTTTGATAGATTGGTCACTTTGTTAAGGATTTTGTAGATAATACGGCTTTACCTGTTGCATATAGCTCGAAAAGTGGGAACATATCGAGTATTGTTTGACCTGTTAGCTAGTTTACCTTTGATCAGTAGGGAAATTTTTTCAGGATGTTAGCTTGAATTATTCATACGCTAGATTTAGGTTTGCTTTGTACATTATCTATTCCGAGTCGCGGTTATGATTTGTTAGCTTTATTGATGCTTAAACTTTGTTGGTTAAGCATATATTCGTAAGGTTAGTATATTAAAGAACATATTATTAGTTATGTTTGTCCAAAATGATACATTTGAATTATGACTTGAATCAATAGCTCAATAGACCAATCGGGGGGGACGGGTAGGGGACTGCAGGGTGGTGGTTTTGATTTACTGATACTGAATTTATTGCTTTAAAAATCAGTAAATTATTCTTTTACTGTATATTTTACTCAAAGAACTATTTTTTGTTATGTTTAGGATAAAACTTTGTTATGTTACAGGATAAAATTTTGTTATTTTTGTTATGTTTGAGTTAAAACTTTTGTTATGTTTGCGATTATTTTCGCTGGGATTATGATATTTAGACGCGGTTATGATGAATTTTTTTGTTAAATTTTACGAAGTTGATGTAAAACATTTGTTACGTTCGCATTATATTTCTTTGTCAGTTTGATGATTAGACAGGTTTATGCTAAACTTTTGTTTAAATATTACGATGTTAATGGAAAATTAACATTGATTGTCAGAGGATATGCTTGAAAAAGTCTGAATAGGGTACGTTTTGGACGAAGTGTTATGTACTTTACTGTTGTTAGTCGAAAGTTGTTAATTGTTAGTTGGCTTATTCATGCATATGGTGTGTTGGGTTTGTCATTGTCATTATATTCTTAGTTCAGGTTAATGTTATGTTAGCTTTATTAATGTGGAACTTTGTACGTTAGCACTTACTTTCACTGCTCTGTATGATAATTAAACAAGTTATGATAAATTCTTGCTAAAATATTACTGTGTCAATGTAAAATTAAACGTTAATATGTTGGAGATATGTTGGTAAAAGTATGAATAGGTTAAGTTTTGTATGCAATGCTAGTTACTATACTGGTGTTAAGTTGTGGAACTTTGTTAATGTTAACAGTTTATTTCTGCTTAAGATGTGTTAGATTCGTCGATTTACATTATTTCTTAGCTCTGGTGATGCTATGGTAGCTTTATTAATTTGAAAACAATGTTACGTTAGCATATATTCATTGGTTAGATCCAAAGAAACTTAATCTTTGTACTATGTTATTGTTGCTGTTGTTGTTGTTGTTGTGTATGTTGTTGTTGTCGAACGAGAATATATACCCTTATGAACTGATATGGTTCATTCGTATGTCGTATTCTTGTTTAACTTTCTTCTGATTGGTTGAAGGAAAGAATCTCATTACATTTAGGGTGTTTATACACTATTTTCTTCAGTAGGATAGTTTTTTCGCTGTGTTGATACGATGACATCTCCCGCCATCCTTCTACGCTTGCTTGTTGATATCTTCATGAGGAGTTTCGTTCCAACGATGTGTCATTTATATTTAATCGTTAACCGAATGCGACTGTTACATTGCTTGTATTCCTGCCAGAGGGTAAAAATATAATAAGTATGCATCACTTTATGCCAAATAAGTAAAGGTAAAATCATTTTTCATGTGGAGAGTTGTTATTTGTCTGAAAGGAGGCTGAGTCTAAAAAGAGAAATAAGTCTAAAAACTTTACTTTATTCGTATTTACTCGTTAGGTATTATGATGGTTAGGTATGGTTATGACACATTTTTTTATAAATGTTACTGTGTCAATGTAAGATTAAACGTTAATTGCTAAGAGATATGCTTGAACAAAGTGTGAAGAGGTTACGTTTTGTATGTAAAGTTAGTTACTTTACTTGTGTTAAGTGTGGAACTTTGTTAACTGTTACAGTTTATTAGTGCGTAAGTATGTGTAGTTCTTGTCGTGAAATATTTTTCCTAGTTCACCGCAATTCTATGTTAGCTTATTAATGTGAAGACATTGTTATGTTGAGTATATGCGTTGATCAGTATAATTAAACAATTGTTGTGAGAAAATTTAGTTAAATGTTACTGTGTCAGTGTAAGAATAACTTTAATATGTTAGAGTTATGCTTTAAAAAGTAAGATAGGTTACGTTTTGCATACCATGTTAGTTGCGTTACTGGTGTTGAGTGTGGAACTTTGTTAATGTTAAACAGTTTATTTGTGTGTAAGTGTGATAGGTTTGTCTTTGTGCATTATTTCTTAGTTCTGATGATGCTATGTTAGCTTTTATTAATGTGAAACTCTATTATGTTAGCATTACTTTCGCTGTCTGTTATATAAGTTAACCAATGTTGTGAGACAATTTTAGTTAAATGTTACTGTGTTAGTGTAAGATTAACGTAGTATGTTAGAGTTATGCTTGAAAAAAAGTAAGATTAGGTTACGTTTTGCATATCATGTTATTGCTTTATTGGTGTTAAGTGTGGAACTTTGTTAATGTTAACAGTTTATTTCTGCTTAAGATGTGATGTTTGTCTTTGGGCAATATTTTCTTAGTTCAGTTGATGCGTATGTTAGCTTTATTAATGTGGAACCTTTGTTAGCATATTTTCGCTGGTCTGTATGATAATTAACCAAGTTGTGAGAAATGTTTTGCTTAAATGTACTATGTTAGCTGTAAGATTAACGTTAGATGTTAAGAGTTTGCTTGAAAAAAGAGATTAGGTTCGTTTTTGCATATTCATCGTTAGTTTGCTTATTGGTGTTTAAGTTGAACTTTGTTAATGATACAGTTTATTCCTGCTTAAGATGTGTTATGTTTGTCTTTGGGCATTATATTCTTAGTTCTGGTATTGCTATGTTAGCTTTATTAATGTGGAAACTTTATTATTATGTTAGCATACTTTCGCTGGTGGCTGTATGATAATTAACCAAGGTTGTGAGAAATTTTAGTTAAATGTTACTATGTTAGTGTAAGATTAACGTTTAAATGTTAGAGTTATGCTTGAAAAAGTAAGATTAGCGTAACGTTTTGCATACCATGTTAGTTGCTTTAATGGTTGTTAAGTGTGGAAACTTTGTTAATGTTAACAGTTATTCATGTTTAAGATGTGTTATGTTTGTCTTTGGGCAATATTTTCTTAGTTTAGATGATGCTATAGTTAGCTATTATTAATAGTGAAAACTTTATTATTTTAGCATCTTTTCCGTGCTCTGGTATGATAATTAACCAATGTTGTGATAAATTTTTGCTAAATGTTACTTGTTAGTGTAAGATTAACGTTTATATATGGTTGAGTTATGCTTGAAAAAGTAAGATGAGGTTACGTTTTGCATACCATGTTAACGTGCTTTAATTGGTGTTAGTTTGCAGAGTTTCCTGAAAGGAACATAGTGACCAAAGGACCAGGAGTGATGACTGGGTCTTACCCAGGGTGGTATATATATATAACAACACAAAACACTCAGAACTTGGAATAACACCAGCCGAAACTATTAACTCAAACACATGAGGAGGGAAAGGTATTGCCAATCTCTATGGAGGAGCAAAGCAAATGGAAGGAAGGACACCCAAACTGGCTTCCCTATGCAGTAGGAGTTAAGGTCAAAAGGAAGATTATTTCGGCAGATCGGTCCTTAGAGAAAAAACTAGGTGAAAGATATGAAGGGCCATTCACGGTTGTCAAAGTCATAGCGGGAGGAATGACATACGATGTTGAGGGTCAAGGTAAAACTATGAGGGTCCACTACGCACATTTAAAAGTATGGGCAGACCCACCAGATTACCTCAGGCAGTATTTTGAGAATGAAAAAAATGAGGTCTATTCACAGCATGAACATAGGATTGAAATAACAACAGAGGATGAAATAGAGGAAGCACCAGTAGGTATCATATACAGTACACTCCCCAATGAAGTAAAAAAGAAAAAAAAGGGTAGGACAGAAATCAAGGAAACATGGGACCTTCTACAATTGGCCATAGGTAAACCAAGCCATAAGAAGGATATAGGAATTCAAACGGAACATTTAGGAGAGGATAAGGAAACACAAACAGAGGCAGAACCTATGCCATCTCCTATAGATACTAGTGATCTCTTGGATTGGGTCGATTCAGCACCAGAGGATGCAAATTCAGATGCGGAATTCGACTTACAGAGGTTTGAAAGAGAGTTAAGGTTCCCAAATGACAGTTACACCATAGGTATAACCGTTTCAGACGCCACTGAAGAAGAAGAGGAGGTTCCAGGAAGTATAACTTCGGTACATGATGAGGATATACAGGTAGATAATCATGTTACAAGTAATTTAAATATCCCTTTTTATAATTTCAGATCCATTCATGAGGAACTAAGAGAAGTTGGTGAGGATCCTGAACAAATGATGTTGGCTGATAGATCAGAAGGACAAGGAGGAACCCAACAAGGATCGGAGATTGAACATCGGCCAATGACACGGTCAAGAGGGTCAGCTCCAGATCTCCCGAATGTACAGAAAAGGGTATTGGAGTATGAAAGGAGGGCTGAGGAGAGAAGGGCGTCTAGTGGAAACTAGGTTAGTTTACTATTCTTGTTTATATTATTATTGATTTTTTTTTCTTTTTCTCTCTTTCTGGTTATTATTTGAATTATGGGATGTTTTCCTTCTTTAAAGATTGGGTTTCCAATCTTGAAGGGGTGAGTAGTGTCATGAGTCTGATGACTCATGGCATCTATTTTGATCAACCTCCCAATCTTTTACGAAGAAAATTGTCCAGGTTAAAGGAAAAACTCATCGTTTTCTCAAAAGAAGTTCGGGTAAACAGTTGTGTTAAGTTCCAGCTTAAAAAGTGCCTGAGTCATTACAAAAATTGTGATTGCCGACTTTAGAAGGATTTTTACTAAGTTGTCATTATCAGCTTTCCAAGGATTATTTACGAGCTGTGATTCCAGCTTTATAAAGGACAAATTCTCCCAAAAAAATTGGTATGTATAGTTAAATATAAAGCGATGTTTACGATAGTTTAAAATCTAAAAGTAGGAATAGGATTTATGATTTGCTGTTTGGATTTAACGAAATAGCGTTTAAGTTTAATTAAAATATAGGCAGTATTAAAGCGTAAATTGTGGAAAGTTAGATACGAATAAACTAGGAGACATTGTTAGAATACGAGGGATCACCAAAGAATATTGTAAAATTTATATATGGGATCTTTTTGGTTTGAAGGACAATGAAAGTTATATTAAGAATAGTCAATGATAAATGAAGGTTTAGAGTAAGAATGATATGGTAATCCATTCAGGAAAAATAGTCAACAAAGATTAAAGGAGGAATCTATAATATATATATATATATATATGTGTTGTGTGTGTGTGTGTGTGCATGTGTGTGTGGGTATTGATACGACATATTAAAAACACATACTAATGACCAAACCAACCCACAACCACAAAACAATATAATAAGGGATCTTTATAAATATGAGAACTCATATATTGAGAAAAAAAGGAAGAAGAGGATTGATGGAAGATGGAGACGGGGACAACTGTGAAAAGAACAGGATTGAGAGGTACCAGAGCTTGGCACTTCCAGCCATCAGCAAGTTCACTGTGAGCCATTTATTGTTATTATTATTATTATTATTATTATTATTATTATTATTATTATTATTATTATTATTATTATTATTATTATTATTATTATTATTATTGGTAACGGCTATTAATTGGTATTCCGATAGCGTGGATAACTAATGGCGTTATTAAATTTATATTTTGCTATTAGTGAGCCAATAATTAATGGTTGGCTATTTTATGATTTTCAGGGAGACGAGTTTGGAGCCGAGCTTACAGCCGAGTTCAGAGCTGAGTCTAGGACCCAACTCAAGAATTGGATTCCGATCGGACTCAGACGCAAGGTTAAGTTCAATAAGGTCACGGCCGGATATTAAGGCCAAGGTTGCAATTAATAGCCAACTAAGCTTCCAGCTGGACTTAGAGGCCCAAGTTAACCCTAGGTTAGCTACTGAGGTTTAAAAAAACAGACTACGGAAGATTCCCAAGGTCGAAAGGTCACACAGGTCGTGTCACGTGTGTCTGTTGGATCAGGTTATTCAAAGGAGTAAAGAGCACCTTCCGAAGGATCATTCGTCTGAATAACGACGTTAAAAAGGAAGTATTACTCTTGTAACTTTTATAAATAATTTAAACTGAATTTGTAAATAATAAACATAACCCGGGTTTATATTGTATTATATATTTTTGTTCGAACTAAATTGGTATATATTATTTAGCTTAGGTTAGTAATAGGGTGTGTATAAATTAAAGTTAAAACAGTCATAGGTAGATAGGATTAATATTGAAAATACGTAATTATTCATATTATTTATTATATATAAGAAAAATCAACTTTTGTGTCTTTCAATCCTTTTTGTTCTTATTTTCACTGTAACAGGAAAAGTCCTCTGTAAAGGAACGCATCCTTGCCTCCCTCATTTAAAAAGGAGTGGCTCAACAGATTCATTTACCATTTCACGTGTCATTTTATTTATCGTTTCAAATATTTATACCTATAATATATATATATATAATATTATATATATATAATATATATATATATATATATATATATATAATATATATATATATATATATATATATATATATATATATATATATATATATAAATATATATTATCTCTACATATATATATAAATATATATATATATATATATATATATATATATATATATATATATATTATGTGACAAAAAAAAAAATATAAATATATATATATAGAATATATATAATATATATACTATATATATATATATATATATATATATAATAACGTTTGGCAGCAAAACCAATAATTACATTATTAACATGCGATCCTAAGGCAAACACAGACCTTGGCTTTGTTGTTTGAAAGTGACATTTTTTGACGTCTTTTGAAAATTGGTTTTATAAATTAAAAATCAATATTAAAAATAAATAAAAAATAATAATAATATAAAAAAAAACTGAAAAGCAACAATAAATAATAAATGAAAGTAAT